>BQNB010019363.1:49338-63916 GCA_026074375.1 Tanacetum coccineum | reverse complement strand
TTGGGTACGAATTTGGATATGAGTACTGCATACCATCCGCAAACTGACGGACAAAGTGAAAGGACTATTCAAAATATCGATGATATGTTGTGTGCTTGTGTGATCGACTTTGGAAAGGGTTAGGTTAACCATTTGCCATTAGTTAAGTTTTCATATAACAATAGTTATCATGCTAGCATCAAGGCTGCACCATTTGAAGCACTTTATGGTCGAAAGTGTCATTCACCTGTTTGTTGGGCCGAGGTTGGAGAAGTTCAACTCACCGGTCCAGAAATAGTTCAAGAGACAACCGAGAAAAGCATTCATATCAAGCAAAGAATTCAAACCACTCGTGATCGACAAAAGAGTTATGCCGATTTAAAGCATAAGCCGATGGAATTTTAGGTTGGAGATAGAGTTATGCTTAATGTTTCGCCTTGTAAAGGAGTAGTACGCTTTGGAAAACGGGGGAAGCTAAGCCCCAGATATGTTGGACCTTTCAATGTATTAGCTAAGGTTGGAGCCGTTGCTTACAAGCTTGAGCTTCCTCAAGAGCTGAGCTGGGTTCACAATACGTTTCATGTATCCAACTTAAAGAAGTGCTATGCTGACGAACCATTAGCCGTTCCGTTAGATGGACTCCATATTGATGACAAGCCTCATTTTGTTGAGGAACCAGTAGAGATCATGGATCGTGAAGTTAAACGATTGAAGCAAAGCCGTATTCCAATCATTAAGGTTCGATGGAACTCTAGGAGAGGTCCTAAGTTCACATGGGAACGTGAAGACTAATTTCAAAAGAAGTATATGCACCTCTTCACAAAGACCACAGCGTCGTCAAGTGTCGGGTCTTAAGCCTTGAGGACAAGGCTCATTTAATGAGGGAAGACTATAACACCCTGTGTTATTAGGTCATTTTATGAAGTCATTTATTTCACTATTTATTTTTAGTCTCGTACGCGTTTGCTTTTAATTTTAATCATTAAGTTAAATCGCGTAAACTAAAAATTGTCATTCAACGTAAACGAGCATCAAACAATTAAAGATTTACGTCAAGCAAATGTTAGATAATTATTTAGAGGATAATTATTAACTTTGCACATTTTATTTTTATTGGTTACGTAAAGTGTTTTCGTTTTGCGATAAAATACATTTTGGTATTCACAGAACCACCAAAACTTATCTACGCTTCAACAAATACCCATTTTTATACCCAATACCCAAAGTTTTATAAAACATCACCTATGTTTACCATGTGGCCGAATTTTACATAAAAGAAACCAAACTAGGACATACACATTACAAGTTTATACATCTACACTTAATATATATGTCTTATAACTTCAAGTAACACAAGATATTACCACAAAATATCTAAGACTTTCCTAGTCCCTCCCCCCCACCCTTAATTTTCAAATATAAATATAGTCCCAAGGGGACATAGAGCACACAAACTACCAGCCCTAGGGGACCAAGAGCACACAATGGACTAACTAAGTACCATGAGACAACCTACAACTCATATAGTCCTGGTCCATTACTAGTGTTTTTGACCACGTACATTCCCTAAAACCCTCATCATGTCTTAAGACTTCTACAAGTGGGTACTAGACCAGTGCCAGTTTGTATAATAAGCCATGTATAACTTTAGAAAAAAACTCACACACTACATTTGCATAAGTAAAGAGTTCACAAAATCACTCTAGCTCTCTTCCCTATCCTATGGGCTTGAATAAACGACCCTAACAAATCCATACAAATTTTATTTCTACCGCGTACATACAAGGTGATCTTACAACAAATCTAGGATTTTACCAAGAAGGTTTGAAGTTTAGTTAAGCAATTACAAGGTTAATCGAGAAAAGTTTTTGGATATAGGGTTTCATTGTGATTAGGGTATTTAATAAGTATATGGGAAGTTTGGTGTTTAATTCTCTCGAAGTAGGGTGTTTAATCTTGTATTACTTCATCATACGTATGCATACTAGAGGTTTATCTATAGTACTCAGCTCTCTTTATTTCTCACTCATGTACAATTTGTGTGAGTAGTCAATGATGTTATTATCTGGATTTTTAAATAGGTGAATGCCGACCATCGTGAGGGAGATATGAAGAGTAACGATGTATGGAAGAGGATGTGAGGGTGATTTGGGGGGGTTGATCGCGTGACTATCTGGTGATGTGATGGGGGGATGTATATGAGTCGCTTTGTGATACGACATAGTTTCGAGTATATTGTAGTAATCTGACACGAGAATATTTTAGTTTGTATTATCCACTGATGTGGTAGGTGATTGTGCGACATATGAGTAAGCGTTTCAATTTGTACTGGGGGATGACGTTATGAGTCTTTATTTATGTGTCTGATTATTCCATACATACAGTAACAGTAGTATGGATATCAAGTGGCAGCAGTGAGGAGCGACACGTGTCTAGGCAAGTTTACTTTACAAAGCAGGATTTTCTTCCTAATCAAGTGAACCATGGAATGACAGAGGTCTTATGTACTATTAACGCCAAGGTGTATCTCACTGAGGTTACATCATGATACAGCACAATTTCTATGACTAAGGCCTACATGAACACACTGATTAAAATAAACAATTTTAGGAGACATGTTTATAAATGAGGATTCGTACACGAGGCGTGTATCTGTAACAAATTGACTAAACATACAAATCCCTTATAAAATCAAGTTTCTAAACACACTTTAAACAAAATGATCCAAACAATCCTGTTTTTAAATGCGAGAATATAAAGTATTAATTTTATTTTTTTATAAAATAATATCATTGTTACAGAGGGATCCGTAGGCATGTAGAGAACTCGAAAAAACCATTATTAAGAAGGATATACGGCATGCAAGTTATACGATAATAAACGCGTTTTAAAAAGAAATATTTATAACATTTATTACAATTCACCTTTGATATAAAATATTTGGTTAATTTTCTTAGAAAGTAACATATTTTTTTATGATTCCCAAACAGCATTAAGAATCCATAATTTTGGAAAAATTAACGAAGGAGTTATGGATTTTTCCGTGTTTACGATAATTAAAAAGTTTATAAAAATAATTTTATAAACTGATGAACTATTCCATCCTCAAATATATTTTGGAACATACATTAGTTAGAATAAAACTTTTAATTACGAGACGTATCGAAAGAATCACTAAAATCAAGTATAAAACGAATAAGATACGACGTTTACGATGGTTATGAAGTTATAAAAATAAATTTATCAAAGTGTATGAACAGAAAAACTATTATTCACCAAGGATTAAAAATATGAAAAATAAAATTTGATAACCTTCTTAGATACGAAAGCGTTAGACATAAGAAACGTAAGAACGCGTACTTAAAACGATTAAAGTTATGCCATTTTTTTACTAAAGTAATATTTATAGAACATTTTTATCTTTAAAATAAGATTTCAACAAATACAATAGATGTGATGTTAGCTCTATATTAGAATTATTATACGTATTATAGATTAAAGTACTTAGTACTCATTAGGAACGACCTATAATTAAATTAGGTTCGCATTCGGCATATTCCGGACCGCATTATTTCTGTTAGTGATTACATTATCTATATTCACTCACTCAAGTGAGTACATAACCCCATACATTTTACATTTATATAGATGATCTGTTGTATCAAGTTAGTGTGAGAAATCAAATGCATGTAGTTTAACAATTGGGACGCAAGTGGACATTTGACATTACGAATTTACTAGTTTTGCCTACGAAGCGATAACCCCCCGCTGAGCCCCATTATCATGAACTGTCAATATACTTTTATGAGCGCGAATGTTATAAATAGATCTATTTGGGATAGACATCCCGCGTTCGTGTGAGTAAGTGCACCTATGTTCCAGTTTGTCCAACAACAACGTATACCATGTCCGAACTTGGGATTTCGGGTTAGAACCTCATCATCGGGCAATTTTGCAAGTTATTATTACAAACATACATGTACGAACTTCAGTGTCATGACTTAGGGAAAGTAATTACATTTTTACGAGATGTCTTTGCATCTTTATGCATTAATTCATAGGGAAATTCTGCGGTCCTATATTATACATTTTACAAACCTATGAATTCACCAACATTATTGTTGATGTTTTAAGCAATGTTTTCTCAGGTTATCAATGAGGTACAAGACAAGGGATACATTGGTGGTCGTTATTTTGGAAGTTATATGCATTAAAGATTTGGTTACATTATATTTTAGGGACATATTTGTTATGGACTAAACTCTTTGTATTTTGAACAATGAACAAGTGAAGTTTCGGACTTATGTAACAACAATTTGTTAAATCCAATGTATCGGTTTTAAACGACTTTTAAATGGTCGTTCTTGTATATATCTTGTGCTATTGATCTATGAAGTACCACCCCTAGACCCATATTCCGCTATGACCCAATTTAGGGGTATTACAACAAGTGTAACAAAGCAACAACACTAGGAGAAGCAATCTAGGTAGTAATACATGATTAAATGAACACAATATTTTATTATATTGTTAACACCATTAGCATAGTTTATATTTATATAATAGCTAAAACCAACCAAACCTCTCAAATATATGATTTTACCTGCTTTCCTATAAACATAAAAATACAAAAATAATTTTCTCTCAACCCATAGAATTCTGTTAGACCGTGATCAAGCCTTCCCAACCTATTCCCCTAGAGAACAATAACAACCCTCGAGTCTTTCCTATACTACACTACAACGATTAAGTGCACTGCCTAGGGAATTGTAAAACTTCTTGTAGAAGTCCCTTATGACAAACCGCAATAAGTTTTTGGCGCCGCTACGTGGGGAATAGTTAGGTTTTGATCATAGTTTAGCTTAGTTCTACTTGCTTGAATCCTTTCAAGTAAGATTTAATTTTCGCATATTAGCTTTCTTATAGTCTATCTTTTCTTTGTGTGTTTGTTTGTAATTTTCATTGACTATTCCATTCTTCATCATGGAGAATGCGAATCCATCTTGTTCTACCTCTAATAGGGAGTTTCTTGACCCTAAGAAAATGAAAGAAATTAAGTCATGGCTCGAGGATAGTAGGATCGTTGACTCATTATACGGGTCTAATGAAATTGAATACTTTTATACCTTCCCCACCATGGAGGAATTAGAATTTCACGAGTGGCTTTTAAAATACCTCAAACCATCTTGGGTAAAGGCAAAGATAAGAACTGGAAATTTAGACAACGTTAATATCTCTTGCAAGATGGGTCACTTCCTTAAAAGACAAGCTTACATTGATTTAGAATCACCAATTAATGTTATGTCTAAGCAACATTACAATAATATCATGAATAAAGGGCTAGAGTCGAGACAGAAACCATCCAACCCTAGTAAGAACAGCAACTTTATAGGAAGAGTCAAGGGTTTAAAAGTTTTCGTAGGAAATTTCACATACGAATGTAATTTCATGATTTTGGAGGACACCACTAGCATTATAGATCACCACCTAGGAGAAGTAGTCTTTGGAAAACCATTTGCAAGGAATACTGGTCTCGTTTATGATCAGGAAGAGGGAACGGTTACTTTCGAAAAAGATGACGAGAAAATCACATTTAAGATGCCTCATAAGATGGAAGCGTCTAACCGTATAGACTTTAAGGACATAAATACCGATTCTATACCACCCTTTGTCCTTGGGAGTAACGATGACCGTGGGAAAACCTATTACTCGGATAGTCTGACCTTAGGACCCGAGTACAGGGAAGACGAAAGTATAAGCAAGGAAATTCGACACCTAATGAAATTGGAAAGAGAGGCCAAGAGACACAAAGGAGAAGTCACGTAAGGACGTGTGACTTCGAGTCTAGCTACAAGACTCATAAATAAAGAAAAGCGCTTCTTGGGAGGCAACCCAATTTTATTTTTCCCGCACATTAGGAGTGTCTTGTGTTTTATTCTTTTCATTTTATTCTATCATGTTCGAACCCCAATCTTGTAATCATGCTTTGTTTTGTTTTTAACCTCGTCTTAATTTCAATCAAAGGTATTTTGCAAATAATAAGTGTAGGAGAATTTATCCGGTTTTTGAACCAAGTTCAAGCATGTTAAATAATTTGTTTAGATTAATTCGCGTCAATGTCAAGTCATATGAGTAAATTGTCAAATCTCAGGTTTTATGCAGCTATTTCTACAGGAATTAACTTATGGAATCAAGTGCAGGAATTTTTTCATCAAAAATAAAAAAATTCGTTTTCACATAACGTGGAGACGGCGTCACAATTTACACGCGACGTCGTCACCACGACACCTGTGATGGGGTCAGGGTAATCCTGACGGTGTCAAACGCCCAATTACAGGAAAACTCAAAAATTTTAAGTATTTTTGAAAATATAACTTGTACAACACTTAAGAAAGTTGTAAATCTTTTATAAACCTGCAAAACCATGAGTTTAACAATTCTCTCATCCTATCTTTACTGCTTTATAGAGTCAACCCTAATTTCACACTGTATATTATTATATCGCACATTTTATGCTTGGTGTAGTTGTCTTTGTCTTTGATTACATGGTTATATTTGAATAAGAAGAAAGCTTGAAAGTCTTGGGAAATTTCATTGGATGGATTCTTATATGGACGAATTAACCAGTTATACGCAGTTTCTCTTCTTCTCCATGATTTGAGCAAACTAGGGATAACTATTCCTGTTACTCGTTTTTTTTTCCCTTTTAATTCGTTTTTTTTACGGGTACCTTATAAACATTAGGACAATCTTCAACTTAATGTGTAGGTGGAAAAATAAGTCCTTAGAAACTATTCATTCATTTGCCATTTGCATTGTCCTTAAAATGATGGTAATATAATCGAAACAATAGCAAAAGGTCATTTGACCTAAAATTTATATTTTTATGATCACATACCTGACGAAAAACCAAGTATTAATAGCACTCATGATAGGAATTTATATTACTTAGCACAAAAAAAACCCCAAATTCTACCCCCCAAAAATGAGGTTCCCCTTAGTAATAGACCTTTAGCTTGTTCGGGTTAAGAGTGAGCAAATCATGTGTATCAATTCCGTCGTTACAGATACGAATGTATGGTTTTTGTCCGCCTTTTTTTGAATATTGGTATTCGTTACTATAGATTATGAGGAGTGTACCAGTATTTTTTTTTTTTTTTTGTATATTAAATTCAAGAACTTATTTTTGTTATAGCATCCTGAGACCAACGCATAGTGAGTTATTAGGATAATGCCAGATAAGCGGCAAAGATAAACCTATGTTTTAAACCTGTAATTGTTGTGATGGTCACACCGATCATATAACTATCTCACACCCTTGCCATGCACTCATTATTAGTGCAGGATACCCCTAGTATAACCCTCCAAGTCTAACCTTTTTCATGGTTCTTGTAATTTTCTAGTGGATTCCAGATTATTAATGAAGAGCATTGTTAACCCATAAACCAATCGTTACACCCAAATCGCCTTAGCCCACCTTGTATGTACTCACTTTTAGTACATTATGTTTAACCCAAGTTAATTATTGAGTATACGGTTGCTAAGTCCTTATCCTTGTAAATACTATTTTGGGACGATTGGGATTCATGGTAGTATTTATTTTGCGGAAGAATGGGGAAGAAAAGTTAAGTCAATACCCCCATACATTTGTTAGAAGAAACTCCATGTTATTTGATCCACCATCATAATAAATCGGGTCATTAGATTAATATCGAGCATGTAAAAGCTCAAGTGTAGGGGTACGTATTATAAACCCCATGTGATGTATTATGTTATTCAAAAAGAAAGAGAAAAAGAGAAAAGAAAAAGAAAGAGATTGGTGTAGAGTTTTGTAGAGTTTATAGATCTTCGTCCGAGTCTTGGCTTAGCAACCAAACCAACGTGTATTCGTGTAAATAATTAGCTAACACTTCCACTCCAAATTCACCCAAAGCCACCCAAATGTATCCCATCCGTTTCCATTTCCTTTATATGTTATCTTACACCTACACCCCACAACCCTTTAAAAGACCTCTTAGATAGTAATGAATAATACTTGCACCTAGCGGTGGAGGTTTGATCCTTTACCAAGCCTATGGTAATTTATATGCTATGACAGGTAATGAGTGTTGATTTTCCGTTTCCCCCATATGTTATAATTTATTATACAACCGAGTGAAAGAGAGAATCCCCAAACACTTATGTGAGGTGCTAGTATATACTTTCTGTGCTTTTAATTACGAGGTCTAGAAGGTTGTGTTGTAGAATACTTTTAAAGAGTAGGTAAAATGACCCTCATATTGTTATTGTCTAGGTAGAAAAGCCCATTTGCTTGAGGACAAGAAAATCCCAAGTGTAGGGGTATTTGATGAGGTGTCATTTTATACACTTTTTTGAGGTCGTTTAACCCCCTAAATCGTGCATTTATGCCCAAAATAGGTACTTAATCGTTCCTTTTCAGGTATTTCACATTTGGAATACATTTGGAAGAATTACACGTGACTTGGGCTCATTTGGAGAAGAAACAAACAAGACTACGGACCTACACCAACATCACTCAAGATAATGTTCTTAGTAGCTGGAGACGGCGTTACCAATACAACGTGACGCCGTCACAACAAAGACCAAGACGGCGTCACAGGATCTCAAGACGGCGTCAGAGTACACGACCCGGCCCAATATCTAGAATATTCTCTATCATGACGGCCTCACGACTAAAACGCGACGCCGTCACAATGATTTGCCTATATATACAACCCCGGATTTAGGGTTCTGAGTTTGTAACTTTAGAATAAAAAGAGGGTACGAACCCTAGTTCGTTTAACAGCTATTAGGGATGATTTTAGGGCCTAAAAACCCTATTGTACTTCCTCCAATTCATGTTTAATCAAGTAAGGTTTACTTAATCATTCAATATGTCTATGTGTTATTTGATTTATCTATGTTCTTGCTTTATTCTTAACATGCTTAGCTAAACCTCCTATTGTTTTTATTTATGATTGTATGAAACCTAGAATGTAGATCTTAGTGGTGTTGCTTCTTGTGATGGATATGCATGTTAGGTCTTAGAAAACCAGCTTTTGTCTATATCGCTATAGATATGTCTAGGAAAACATGATTGTGTAGAAAGGATACCATCGGGTAACAGTCTTCATACTACCTTGCCCCCCTAATATGGTTGATCCACTTTTAATATATTTCACATGCACTTGGTATGACTTAGGAAATAGTTACATAGATCATCACAAGAGTGACAAAGCAACAACACTAGGAGAAGCAATCTAGGGAGTAATACATGATTAAATAAACACAGTCTTTTATCTTATTTTTATCACCATTAGCATAGTTATTATTTAGTTTAAAAAGCTAAAACCAATCCACCTCTCAAATATATGATTTACTTGCTTTCCATAAAACATAAAAATACAAAGTTAATCTTCTCTCAACCCTTAGAATTTTGTTAGACCGTGATCATGCCTTCCCAACCTATTCCTCGAGTGAACGATAACAACCCCTCGAGTCTTGCCTATAGTACTTACTACATACGATTAGTTGCTCTGCCTAGGGAGTTGTAAAACTTCATGTAGAAGTCCTACGACGACCGCATCAGATGTGCAAAATTTGATAAATTGTAATTTTTTTATCTATCGAAGTAGTACTTGGTAACTTTTGAAAAGTTTGAAAATAAAAATTAGAAAATATCAACACTTTTGGAAAAATTAGAAAAGTTTGAATTGGTACTTGGTAACTCTCGTATACTCAATATTTTGCGGATTCTTTGGTTGTTGAAGCAAAGAGTGATGACAAAATAGTTGTTATTCATGCTGCTATAGGAGGAGGAACAGGTCTCAACACATTTCGAAAACATTTTCCTAAAAGGTGTTTTAATGTTGGCATTGCGGAGCAGCATGCTGTTACCTTTGCTGCAGGTTTAGCAACCGAAGGGCTTAAACCATTTTGTGCTATATGTTCATCCTTCCTCCAAAGAGGTTATGATCAGGTAATTAAGACTTTTGTCGTATTTTTCAAGGGAATGTTGTTTTTTATGAATCATGGTTCTTGATGTTATTTTGGATAATGCAGGTAGTTCATGATGTTGATCTTCAAAAGCTTCTAGTGAGATTCGCAATGGATAGGGCTAGTTTGGTGGGTGCAGATGGTCCAACTCATTGTGGTGCATTTGATACAACTTTCATGGCTTGTTTACCAAACATGGTGGTGATGACTCCTTTGTGTGAGTCTGAGCTCATGCATATGGTTGCCACAACAGCAACCATTAATGATCGTTCGAGCTGCTTTAGGTACCCAAGAGGCAATGGCGTAGGCTCGCCCCTCCCACCAAATAACAAAGGAACCCCGCTCAAGGTAATATAGTCTATGTAATAACAATATTTCCCAATATATACATTAGCTTGAGGGCATCTTAATATTACCGTAGCTTGATCTAATACTCAAATATTTTAATAGATCAAAAGGGAATAATCCAAGAGGCGAAGCGATGGGCCTACGCGATTGGCACAGTCCCACTCGACCCCTAAAAAGCCTCCCCAGCGCTATACAAATACCCAACAAAGGCCACCAAGGATAAAGGCATCCATGTAACTGTGGCAGATGCAAGATTCTGCAAGCCACTGGATGGCAATCTGATCAAACAACTTGTAAAAGAGCATGAGGTCCTAATCACACTAGAAGAGGCATCTATATGAGGATTTAGCTCTCATGTTTCTCATTTCTTAGCCTTAAATGGATTACTTGATGGAAACCTCAAGGTATATTTTTTGACAGCACTTGTTGTATTATTCATGCCAAAAAAAATACACACTTAGTTTACTCATGTCGATTTAATTTTATCTTATGATTGATTGTAGTGGAGGGCGATGACATTACCCGATAGATACATTGACCACGGAGATCATTTTATCCAGATTGAGGAGGTCGGTCTTAGCCCAATGCATATTGCAGCAACAGTTCTATTGTTGATTGGTGAGAGTAAGGAAAGACTGCTACGCTATCAATGCATAATTGAATCCTTCATTGATAAATACTTTGCAGATCAAAGGTATTTCCAGAGTCTTTTGATCTCATATACATTTTAGTTTGCCTCAAAACATAGTGGATCACTTGTAACAGTTGTTGATAAAATTTCATTTACATAAATGTTGTACAAATGGTATCTTGTACAAGAATGTGGAATTAATAACTGATTCTATTACCAAAATATAGAATGATGAAATGTAATGTGAAATATACCTTTGAAATATTAGAATGAACTATAATCATATTGCATGTACTATGCACCGGCTATCGGTTTCTGTGTCTGTTTGCAGTTGGACAAATCTTCTAACTTAAAAGAATCAAAGATTTTGCTCTGGAATCATTCAAAAGACTAGAACCAAAATTTGCGGGTTTTGTTGGTCAATATGTTCTAAAGCCTTTGCTTGGTTACCTATTAGGAATACTGTAACACCCCGCCTTATTCAGACCACAATATTGTCCGCTTTGCCCGCAGGCTCACGGCTTTGTTTTTGTTGCCCTCATATGGAGATTTTCCCGGAAGGTCACGCCAAGCCTCAGATAGACTACCTATTCACCATGGCGGCCAATACGCTTAACTGCAAGTTCTAAGAATTTCACTCGCAGTAGATCACAAAACGTGGACTGTCATATGTAGAGACGATTGTTATCTTATGTACAATGTATCATTCTTCTAGGCCTACGCAACGTTGTGGGATTGACCTAGGGTGTCACAATCACCCCCCTTAGGGACTCATCGTCCTCAATGAGGTTTGCCTTACCATCCCGAACGGCTCAGGAGTGGCTCTGATACCACTTGTAACACACTACCTTACTCAGACCACAATATTGTCTGCTTTGCCCGCAGGCTCACGGCTTTATTTTTGTGGCTCTGATGTGAAGACTTCCCGGCAGGTCACCCAAGCCAGTACTACTCTCACATGAGCACACTTAACTGCCAGTTTCAAAGAACTCCACTCGCAGTAGACCACAAAACGCGTTGTGTCATTGTAAGACGAATGTTATCTTATAAACCTAGCATCTCTCTAGGCCACAACCGATGTGGGATTTGCCTAGGGTGTCACAAATACTGTCTGTAATACTACTAGGCCTTCCAACTTCGTTAGGTAATGATCTTTCCTTTTATATCTTTTTCGTTTCTGTAGGTAAAATGAAGCTAAAAATTAAGTAACTGTGGATTACAGGTGATGGGATTCATCGTCTTTCTTAATCTTGTGTTGTTTGACCATAAATGTCAAAGTGTAAAATCTTAATAGACCAAAAAATGGCACCTTTAAGCATTGTTATGACCTCGTTGTCAACTGCTTCTGCTGTTTTTGTCACACCGTTGTTAACACTTTTGCTTCTTGGAAAACGGTTTCCTATTGATGTATAGGGAATGGTTTCCAATATTTTGCAGATAGTTGTCACACCGGTTGTTGCTAGCTTGCTTCTGAATCGGTATGTTAATGTGCATATTCACTTTTGATTCTATGACATTTAACGTCACAAAATGATATAAAGTTGGGACATTTGTATCTTTTGTAGTCGTTATTTGATTTTTTTTTCTTAATCTTGTGTTGTTTGGCCATAATGTCAAAGTGTAAAATCTTAGCAAGTATTTTGTTGCACTCACAGATTCTTTCCTAGAATTTCCGGTGCCATTTGCCCGTTTTTGCCTCCAATAGCACTTGTGGTGAATTTTTTCTATATTGGAGCACCGCTTGCCAAAGACATGGAGTCTATTATGTCCCCTTTTGGGACTCCATTGTGTTGCTTATGATCATGTTTCATTTGTCGGGGTTTATCTAAGGACACAAGTTTACAAGCATTGTATTCCACAATGAACTAGATGTGGAACCTCTCCAAAGAACCTTATCTTTCGAACTGATTCTATTACCAAAATACAGAATGATGAAATGAAGCTCCAAAAAACCTTATCTTGTGCACGGTGACTCTGGTTCCCGGTTGAACTCATTGGTCCGATCCCGGTTGAATCGATGCTGCATATAGTTTTGAAAACCGGACGGACCAACAGGTTCAACCGGGAACCGGAGTCACCATCGGTTTGGCTAACCAATAAAAGCCGCCCGAAGACGAACCGGAGTGGACCCGTCGGGACCAATAAAAACGGGTGAATCGGGTCTCACTGATATCATTTTTTTTATTTTTACGGTTAATCATCACAGCCTCACAGGGTACCCACCGCCGCAACGCGTGGGTACCCTGCTACTCCCTCCGTCCTAAATTTATTGTCCCTTATTGACTTTTCAAGTCTTTTTCTTACGACTTTGACCTTAAATATTTTTGTTTATGTTATGTAATACTTGATGAAGTTTACAACAATGAAAATACAATCAAAAACCAATCAATTCATATATTTTACATCAAATATAACATAACACAAACAAAAATACTTATGGTCAAAGTTTGAAGAAAAAGACTAAAAAATTCAATAGGGGACAATAATTTTGGGACGGAAGGAGTATATTTTAATATGAGAAACACTAATAAACATGGCCATTTTTATGTTTGGTTAAGGATACAAGAGTTTCAAATAATTCCTATATATACAAGACGTACGAATACAAATAATAATGTGAATCCACTTACTAATATTATATTTGGACTTTTTTATTTTGACCCAAAGCATAACTCTTTTTTTAATCGGCCGCTATTGCATATCGTTAATTATCACAATATTGCAGATCGTTTTTTAACCCAAACAAATCTATAATGAACGTTACACGAAAAACTTACCGCACTATTGCATATCGTTAATTATTGGATGCTAGAGATTTTCCGTGCGTGCACGGATATTCGCCTAGTACAAACATAAAGATGTGATGATAGAATGACTTGTTCCTCAAAACATAAAAAAAGAAAATAAATAAAAAAGGCTTATTTTTTGGATTTCGCGAAGAAAGCATAATGTTGTAATACCCGACATTTATACGGGCTCTTTGATACTAACATATACTAAGAAATAAATAAAAAATTGATATGTCGTATATATTTAAAATGTGAGATTTTTACTACAGAACCACTTTTTTGTACAGAACCTACAGAACCAGCTTTTTTACTCATAATAATGCATGATGTACATCATATCAATGCAAGATATCATTTTTTAAATATCACTACTTACTAGTTTCAAGGCCCGCCCGTTGGGCGGGGAACTTTAAGGTATTGTTTGAAGAATTTTGATACTTGTTCGTTATAGTTTTTTGTTGTTCCAACTACTAAGTGGATATATGGCATGCTCTAACTACTAAGTGGATGATAAGCTTAACAACATACAGTGTGATCTTTTTTTAAGAACTACATTTGCCGTTCAAATAATAAAAGATGTCCTTTGAATACATTTATAAAAGCTCTCATTTCATTTGACTTCTTACAATTTGCTCATTTTTGGCTCAACATAAGTTTAATGAATTGGAAGTTATAGTTTCCATTACTAGAAGTCAACCGGAATGCAATAAAATCTTAATATGATTACAAAAGAGCAATATAACACTGAGCAGTTCTTTAACATGCTAAAAAAATGCAGTGAAGGTTTAGTCTACATTTTCGAATCTGCAGCTGCCATAAAGCCATGAAATCCAAG
>BQNB010019363.1:0-47850 GCA_026074375.1 Tanacetum coccineum | reverse complement strand
TAATTTATTTCGATAGCTTATTTTGATAACTAGAAACACTACGTAGCTTATTAACTTATTAATAAGCTAAACATACTTGTTTTGGGCTTATGAGGCTCACGACCCAATAAGGCCTAATAAGCCGTGGCTTATTGTGGACCTTATTATGGTCCGACTTATTTTGGTAATAATTGTTTGGACTTACTTTCATAATGGGCTTTGTTAATGGGCCTACAATGAAATTTTAAAACTAATGGCAATACTATAGACTACTAATGGGCCTTAAGGCCCAATAAGCTTAAACTAGTTGTTTAAACACTTTCAATGGATTTTTATAAACAAATTCATATTAGTATACATATTAAAATAGTTAGGGTATTCGTTGGGAGATTTGTGTTTGGTAAATCATTGCGAAAACATAGATTCTGGGAAATTGTCGAAAGGTTGCTTTATTAAGGAAAAGTGTTTGGAAAATAAGGTTTAAGAACCTTGGAAAACGTTTTATAAATGAACGGGTCATGCCGAAATTTCGTAAGAATCCTATACTTAGAATATTTATCAAAACTTACCTTTATGACGAAATAATAATATATTATTATTTTAATAAATCGACTAAAAGACGAAAAATACAATTTATAATTTTATAAATTATAAAACTTCTACGAATCATTTTGTATAATTAAAACGTGTCTTTTCTTACAACAAATACAATTAAACAAGGTAACTAGGGTTTACCGGATGGATTCACCAGAACATATTCATCTGCGTTTATTATCTAAGGCTTGTTATATTACTTGTCTATTTTCTTAAATAGTATAAGTATATATAATCTAAAGTACATACTTAGCATATCTTCTTCGTGTCTAAATCACCAACCACAACGCAACCAATATTACTAAAAGCATTAACACAGTACATTTTCAAAAATCTTATGCATCACTTTTAAGTACACATTTCAAACATACAACTAAGTCAAACTAATTGCTAGGTCATGTCTGAAAGTCGTCGTACGCCGTTGTTTGAATGTCATATACTCAGCTACTTATCATCTTTTTAAGGTGAGTTCTCGTAGCCCCACTTTTCAAACTATTTCCGTTAGGGGAAAATGATACTCAAACTTATTTCATACTGTTTTCATCTGTGCAAAACAATTTCACACTTTTTGGACAATGCTATGTGCCTATGACTGTTATGTGAATGACATGAGGACTATTTGTACAAGTTTTGCGAAACAAATCATTTCATGCAAGGTTCTATGTGAACCTGTACATAAGACTATATGCCAACCTATGTTATCTCCAGCTGGTAGGCTTTAGGTACGGAGGACAATAAGCGCTCAAACCATTGTGAATGGTTGGTATCATTGTACATGTTATGAATCTCTGTGAATGCTACAAATCTAATTGGATTGCTATGATCATTGGAACATTTTGATAGCATGGGGTTGCTATGTTGAAATCAGAATCTATTGCATGCATTTTGTTTTCATATTGCACAATTGTCCACTACTTAAATACTGGCACAACAACTGGGTTTACCTCTAAACCTACGAGCCCACCAACTTTATGTTGACCTTTCCAGTATCATTTTCAGGTGATGCAATTGTTCGTTAAGTTCAAGATAGAATGCCTTAGAGACCTAAGCTATCCCGTGTGAGATCATTGTTGAAGGATTTCATTCGAGGCTTGTTTTCGTATTGGTGTTCTTAGATTATTTTAGACTTATCTCACCCCTATGTTGGGAGCTGGATTGTAATAAAATTTGAACTATGTGTTGTGTTCATCGATAAATTTGACACAAGTTTTCATACTTTTCGTCGGAGGACGTTGTGACACTTTTGATATGCATTTTAGATTTCTCTATATTGTATCTTGTGTTATGAAGATTCATTCTTCGTCGCATCCCGTGTTTCCGCCTTTGTCGGGGTGTGACAGATTGGTATCAAAGAACTGATTATAGAGAACTAGGTGGTTTTGCCTAGACTATAACCTAGGAACCTTCATATAGTTTGCATGATAGGATCTATGTGTGCCTATTACTTGCTTTTGCGCGTACTTATCGTCTATCGTCTATCGTATTAGTTAGGTCACTCACTGGCTGTGTGGGCTAGATACTTAGTATAACTGGGAAAGGATGCATCTATAAATACGGTGGCCAACGTAATTATAAATGTATCACAACCCATGCTGACTTAGTCATCCCGCTCACTCGAAACGGTGTTGACACCTTAGGACCGTATGTATATATATATATATATATATATATATATATATATATATATATAAGCGTACTATAGTACATTAGGGCCGTCTACATGCGAAATCCCTCACCGACCTAATGATTACTTGTATCCTCCCTCGTGTAGATAATGGTTTCAACAATGACAACCCGCAATGCTGGTCGACGTACTGCTGCAACACGAGGTGGAGGGACAAGTGAACAGGATGGTCGAGAAGGTGAGATGTCTGGAGATCAAGTAGGAAGTGGTAAAGGTGGCCAAGGGAGTGGCCGAGGTAACCAAGGAGGTGGTCAAGATGGCCAAGAAAGTGATCAGGGTAGTCAAGGATGTAGTCGAGGTAATGGAGCGAATGGAGGTGGTGGTGGAGTCCCTGACTTTGCTACTATCATCGCTCAACAGTTGCAAAACCTACTACCCACTATTGTAGCATAAGTAGGAAACCACGTTAACAACCAATGGAACAATAAGAACCAAGACGATAACGTCACCAATGACAACGACCAAGGTAATGTTAAGACTATGAACAATTGACGAGGTGGTTGTTCATACAAGGAGTTCATGGCTTGTAACCCAAAAGATTATGATGGAAAGGGTGGTGCGATAGTCTAAAATTGCTGGATTGAGAAAATGGAATCAGTTCAAGATATGAGTGGGTGTGGGGAGAACCAAAAGGTTAAGTACATTGCCAGTTCTCTTATCGGTAAGGCCTTAACATGGTGGAACTCCCAGGTCTAGACTAGAGGTCAGGAAGCCGCAGTTGGCATGACCTGGGAAGACTTTAAGACTTTGACAATAGAGGAGTTATGTCCAAACAATGAGATGCAAAAGCTGGAAACTGAGTTTTGGTATCACGTCATGGTTGAAGCTAGCTATGCTGCATAAACTGATCGATTCAATGAGCTTGCTAGGTTAGTCCCTCATTTGGTTACCCCTGAGAATAAGAGAATTGAGAGGTACATCTAAGGCCTTGGTCCATAGATCCGTGCGATGGTGGCAACAACGAAGCCAACAACAATTTAGAGTGCTGTACTAAAATCTAAAATACAAAAATGTTATCGGTCTTAGAAATTTCTATATCTATAATGCAACACTAACCAGGGTAGTGTAATTTCTTCATCTGCATCTATAGCATCAATCCTCTCTTGTTTGGATGCATCCTTGTACCTAAACTTTCTTCTATATCAGAGGATTATACCCCTAGCAGTCAAACCATCTGTGTTATATCTCTTAAGCATATGTGTTCTTGACCTATTTTTTCTCTTTTCAAGCCTTCTTGACCTCCTTTTCACATAACTAGCAATATCATTAAATTGAGTAGTCTTTGTCTTCTCCAAATCAGAACCTTCGTTTTGTAAAGTTGGATACAAAATAGCATATCAATTCATCAAGTTTAAGTTCTACTCCACATCACTTAGAAGTGTGCTTACCTCTTGACGAGCAGTTCACAATTATTGGAATGCTTTAGTTACATTCTCAACTTCAGTTTGAGCATTAGTATCCACATGGTTTATTGGCACCTTAGGTCCACCACCTGAATTAGTTACCTTGGAACTAGATTCTTTAGGTGTTTGCATGGGATTGGGTCTATTTGATGTTATCCACTGTCCCTGCTCTGCTTCTAAGATAGCTGCATTGTAGTGACAACTCTCACCAAAACCTATCAACCCTAATCTCACATAATGGCTACAGCCTATCTGCAACACTATTCAATAGAATAGGATCACTAGGCTGAGGTACCTGAGTGTCCTTTTATTTTTGGCTTCCTAGGTTTTTGTGTCTTTCTAGATTGGAGTAGATGATGAGTGATAATAAGTGTATGTGTGATGGGGATTAGTTGGAATTGCTGAACCTTCACCCATTTGTGATTGGTTTAGTATTCACCATTGTTTGATATATAAAGGTGTTTTCTCTACCACGAAAAGTCTCTTTGCCTATTCTCTCTTGTTTCAAAAATCTTGTTTAGTTGTGAGATAGGTGTTTTGCGAGTTGAAAGTTTGCTTTATATGTTGGCTAGTCCTGTAATCAAATCTGGCTTTCGTTCCAAAATTCCATTTGTACGCAACATTGGGACTACATAAAAAAAAAGATTAGACTTGTTTACCTATCAAAGTTTTAATCATACTATCATAAATTAATTTTGAAAAGTAGAGAGAGTTGGGTGGCGGTGTGGCGTACTATTGCAGGAAGTAGAGTAATAAATGTATACTTATGTGTGTGTCGCTACGATAAGTAGTATTTACTATAACTCTCATTCCATGACAGTAGCTTTGGAACCTTAGACACTGTAAAATTAGTTATGAATTAGAATTCCAATTATGGGGGGAAAAGGAAATGGTCTAATAAAAAGGTAGCTATTTGTTGTGAATTTTCTAATACACCCATCACAGGTAAGTTGTTCAAAAATTGTTAGAGAATTTGTGTTATAATATTGTCAATACACTTCCTTCACATGCTAGTTGAAGATCTTTCGAATTTCGGATGATTCAATGATGATTATCTTTATTGTCATTACTAGGAATGTACACTGTTCTTCCTCATTGATAGTGTTGCGCCTTGAGGTTTAGGACCAGAACTGTTCAACGCAAGAAATATATATAGTAGGATTAACCGTTACTGCTTACCCTTATAGGGTAGTGCACTCAAAAAAATCCATAATTTGTTATAGAACCCATCACTGTTCTTTGTGGCGATTAGACAAAATATGCAACCATATGATTGAGTATCTTGCAAACTTGTAGATGTCGCCATTTGTGTTGGGTTTGTTGATAATGGCATGATAAGAGAAGGGATAGGGTTTATGTAAAATTTTGTGAGAGTATTGATGGAGGTGAATGTAGATGATATACGCGAGAAGTGTGTTGTGAAATTGCTATGAGACCGTGCAGATGTGCTCTCTGTGAGTGAGTATGCTCTTGAGATGTATGAGGTGAAATAACATAGAGGTGTGAGATACTACTCAATAGCGAGTACTATACTACGATTGAGACTAGGAAGTGTAGCTCAGATCAGTTGTGCTGCAGTTGAACGTGAGGATCGAGAGTTCTAGCTTACTATGACTCTCGACTAGCGGATATGAGTCGTTTGCATCAATGTCGTATAGCTCTATGCAAAGATATATTTGATGGTCTAAGTAGAGTAGATGTTCTCTGTTACACAAGTTGTTCAAAAATGGTAGAATTTGGTAAATAATCAATACCTTCCTCATCTGCTAGTTGAAGATCTCTTCTAACGGATGATTCAATGATGATTATCTTCTTGCCATCTACTAAGGAATGTAACTGTTCTTCCTCATTGATAGTTTTGGCCTTGACGGTAGACCAGAACTGTTCAACGCAAGAAATATATATAGTAGGATTAACCGTTAATGCATACCTTATAGGGTGTGCACTCAAAAAATCCATAATTTGTTTAAACCCATCACTCTTTGTGGGTTTAGACAAAAATGCAACCATATTATGAGTATCTGCAAACTTTAGAGTCGCCATTTGTGTTGGGTTTTGATAATGGATGATAAAATTGAGTTAGGGTTTGTAATTATAGAGTATATGAGAGAATGAAATCGGTTAAATGATTGATTGAAATCCTTGATCGAAGTATTTATGAAAAATACCCTCAACAACCCAACAATAGTAACTCAGCAGTAGTAAGTTATGCCTAGCAGCATTAACTTTGGTCACCAGCTTTAACTCTATTTCCATTCCAAACAACATTCTCATCATCGATCTAACACTTTTCTTTGCTTTTCCTACAAAATGTTAGTCTAAAAACCAAGAAAACATAAACCATAGCAATTTTTTACAATTATCACAGTATTAATTATACCTAGCAGTATTAAGTATAACTAACAGTAGAAACTCAACAATATGAATTATAACCAACAGTACTAATTATACTTAACATCAAAAACTTTTAATCACATGAATAACATGAATAACATGAATAACAGTACTAATTCATACAAAAACTCTACAAAAACATAAAGAGATAAAAGACTTTAAAGATTTAGCATTCCAATACTAGCAATCAAATATTGAAATTTACTTACATCAAAAGTTTTTGTAAGCAAATCTGCAGCATTCTAGTCAGTATAGATTTTGACCATTTGAATCAATTTCTTTTCATAACAATCTCTAATAAAATGATGTCTGATCTTTATATGCTTTGTTTTTTTAATGAAAAACAGGATTTTTAATTATGCAAATAGTACTGTTATTGTCAATAAAGATTTTGATATGCATAAAATTTTACCCATAATCAAGTAGTAGATTCTGAATCCAAAGCACTTGTCCATAGCAACTTGAAGCAGCCACATACTCAGCTTCTGTTGTGGAATTTGCAACCATTGTCTGTTTCTTGCACCGCAATGATATTAATCTACATCCAAGGAATTGACAACCTCATATTATAGACTTTTTATCTAAGCTTGCTCTAGCATAACCACTATAAGTGTATGCTACCAAATCAAAAAGAGAATCTTTTAGATACCAAAGGCCTAATTTTGGTTGACCTTTTAAATACTTAAAAATCCTTTTCACAGCATGAAGATGTGAAACCTTTGGATTGACTTGGTATCTAGCGCAAGCACACACTGCAAACATGATCCCACTTCAATAGATCGAATTCCTTAAGCTTGTTTAAGGTTTAGTTATATTAGATAAATCTAACACAACTATAGTATCTTCATCCTTGAGTAGAGGCTTTGTTTCCATTGGTGTGCTGCAGTCTTGACTTTCTGAACGAACCTAAAATTATTAAAATATCAGCAACATATTTATCTTGACAAATAAGTATGGCAATCCTTCTTTTGCTTTCACTTGTAATCCCAAGAAGAATGTAAGTTCTCCTATAGAACTCATCTGAAATTTCTCATGCATCAACTTCTTAAATGCATTGCATAGCTCCTTCTTTGTTGAACCAAAGATGATATCATCCACATAAACTTGGACCAATAAAATATCACCTTTGTACCTTTTGATGAATAAGGTCTTGTCAATTTTCCCTCTTTGAAACCCATTGTCTAACAGATATGTTGACAAGGTTTCATACCAAGCTCTAGGAGCTTGATGTAGTCCATACAAGTGCTCTTTCAACCGTATATACCTCATTAGAAAAGTCCTTGATCTTCAAATCCTGGTGGTTGACATACATACACCTCTTCTTCAATCTTCCCATAAATAAAAGCACTTTTTACATCCATTTGATACACCACAAAATCTTAAAATGAAGCATAATCTAAAATAGCCTAATTGCTTTTAATTCTACAACAGGGGCAAAGGACTTCCTTATATAAATCCCTTTCTTCTTGTGTAGTATCCGTTGAGCAACCATCATGCTTTATCTTTTCTTATCACAATTTCCCCTTTCATCCTTTTAATCTGAAAACTCCATATTAACCTGTAGCCCTTTTTCCATTTGGTAAATCCACTAAAGTCCAAACTTCTTGTAACTTGAATTGTAAAAGCTCTTCCTGCATAGCCTCTATCCAGCTTGGATCCTTCAATGCATGAATTACCTTGTGGGTTTCTCATGTGATAAAAAAACAAGCAAACAAGCAGTTTTTGAAGGTCTTTAATGGTTTGTCCTTTGTGAATAGTACTAACATCCCCCATGTTCCCTCAAATTCTTTGACATCTTTCTTGTTAGTATAGCTGTTTGCAATCTCCAATCACGTATTTGATACAAGAGGATATCTGTATGAATTCTTTAGTTAGATCAACTGACTTGATGTTGTATCCAAATTGTTCATGGTCAGCCACTGCAAAACCATCATCTTTATCGTCTCTTGAAAAGTCAAAGTATGCCATATATCTTCCAAATGCACGCCATATTTGAATCACAAGGAAGTTCAATGCTTGTTTTTCCACCAACACCATTAAACCTCATTTGTGCCACAGCATTAACAGTTGAACTAAACAGTATTAAAACATATTAGTAGTTAACATTATCTTCATATCTCTTGATCTTTGTACATTCCACTAATTTTCTTGGATCTCATCAACCTTTCTTTCCAACATCAGTTTGGAAGGTGTTGGACCATCATCATGAGAACTCTTTGGATCTTGGAATATGATGGATCATAATCCAAAAGTAGCAAAATGTAATCTTTGATAGGTTCTGTCTCCTTTCTAGCTTGACCTGCATTATCACTTGCTTTTGTACCTGCAAAACCATTAGACTGTGTACCGCAAAATTGGCTCATATTCATATGTTCTGGTTAGTGCAATCATATCAGAAGCAATCTGGCCTCTACCTACAACATTAGTGTACTCTCACTAACTAAAAATGTAAGTTTTCTTCCATTATCCGTTGTTCGTACTTATTGAATACTCTAAAGGCTTTACAATTCAAAGAGTATCCAACAAAGAAACCTTCATCAGCTTTACCATTAAATTTGCCTAAGTCATCTATGGTATTAAGAATGGTAACAGGACACCCAAATGGTCTCATAAAACTTAAAGTTGGTGTTCTACCATGAAAAAAGTTCATATGGGTCTGTTTATGAAGGCTAACTACTAAACACTCTATTTTGCACATAGCAAGCAGTATAACGACTTCTTCCCAAAAAGTAGTTGGCAACTTAATATCACTAGCATAGTCTGGTTTAAGACTAAGCAGCCTCCAATTAGTGACCTATTTCCTCTCCAGGCAACTCCATTTGTTGAGGTGTTTCTAGCTATACAAACTTTCCCTCAAAATACCTTCCATTTCATCACAAAAAAGATACTTCTTCATTTCTCATGTTTTTGAACTCATCCATTATCATATCAATCAAACCATAACCTTGTGATCTCTTAGATTTTCTATCCCAATTATAAAGGACTTACGAATGCCACATCTCATCCATAGAATCTAGAAAGAAAAACCAATGTAAACCTACTGTAATCATCTGTGACAACTAGGCAATACATTTCTTCTTAAGGCTTTTTTACAAATGTTTGGACCAAACAAGTCCATATAAAACAAATGTAAAGGAAGACTGATTGAGTTCTCTTGATTTGGACTTAACAATAGGCTCTGTGTTCTTCCCTTATGACAAGCAAACACATGTTTGATCATTTTCAAAAAGTTTGGAAAAGGTAACCCCTTAACAAGATTTTCCCTTACCCAATTTTAGTCATGTTTAAATTAAGTGAACAAGCCTTCTGTGCCAAAGTTTAGATATCAGATGTGGCTTTTGCAAAGGCAAGTTAAACCTCACCTATTAGGACCTAATGTCTTTAAATGCAACACTATACATATTGTTCTTTCTAGAACTCAAGTAAAAAACTTGACTTCATCAATTAACTTAAAGTTTGGAGATAAACACAATACTTTCAGTGTCATTAAAAAGAACACAATTCTTTTATCACACATTTGTGAACACTAAAGAGATTAAACTTTAACTCCTCCCTCACAAATAACTACATTTTAAAATCTAGATCACCAGTTTTAATGGAATTTTCAAGTGATTTTCTCATCCCTTTAGGGGTTCCTCCAAAGCAACATATCCCCGTCTACTTTTCATAGTCTATAAAAATAGGACATTCTCATGTCATGTGCCTTGAGCAATCCACTATCAATCACTCCTTGATCATGTAAATCCATTTGTGGATTGCCCTGCACATTAGATAAGAAAATCAGTTTCTTTTGGGGACCCAAGCCTCACTAAAACTGACTTGGAATCTGCCTGTGCATCACTATAATCAATCTTTTAAGTGTGAATGATGCACTGGTGTGTTTAGAAACATGGTCCTAAAAACATTTTGCTTTGGTTTTCCAAGCCCATAACAAGCGAGGCCTTAACAGCATTAAAAATTATTTCCTTTAACAGTCATTAACTACTGCTTTTGGCCTAGCAGTATTAATATTTTTACCCCTAACAATATTAACCCTTTGTTAATAATTAACTATTTTTAAATGATGTGTTCTTATGAATGGGCCTCTTAACAGTTGAATGTGTTGTTTTAGAAAGATATGACATTGGTCTAGCAGCATTCACTGTTGTTTTTGAGTGAGCAGCATTAACTTGTCTAGCAGTATTAACTGATACTAAACCAGACTTCATTAGTACTAATACTTTAGGAACTTTAAAGTTTTTTTCTTTTTAGCACAGGGTGATCTTTTAACAAGTTTTGATGATTCACACCCTTTGAGCCTTGTTCCAAACATGTATTACCATCCTTTGATTTGAAACTGTTTTTGATGTAAATTTGCAATCAACCTACAAATGATCCAAAGCTCCACACACATAAAAAGCCTTATTAAAACATCTTAAAATTGCTTCCTATTTTTTTGAGGACAATCATATTGTTCCAATTTCTTTAATTGCCTCTTGGACTGTGAGTGTTTTGCCTATGTTGCTCAACTTGTTTAACAGTTTTCCTAGCAGTTTTTTCTTGTTGTTTAGATTTGACAAACTCTTTCTTAACAATACTAGGCCTAACTGTTTCTTTCTATTTAGCTTTGAGACACGATCCTCTCCTCTCATTCTTGACCCTATTCTTTAATACTTGGGGCATCATCATACTTCCTAACTACCTTAGGCTCTTCTTCACTAGACATAGCTTTACAGTTCTTAACTATAGGCTTATTAACAAACTCATCTAAACTAGTAAAAGACAAGTCAGGTGTTAGAGGCATGAAATTTCCTGTGTAGGGAGGTGGAACTGCATTATAATTTTTATAGCCTAAATCTTCTTGCAATTGTCAACTAATCTACACTACTATGTAATGAGCTTGTTTAAACTTTTAGATGCATGTTCAAATTTATCTACATTAAGTTGAATGCCATCTTTTTATTTTTAAACTATTTCAAGCTTCTTCTAAAGCTCTCTAATAGTTATTTCTTCTATATGAATTTCAAATTTTAAGCCCTTAATATCTTGTAAATAAATAGTACTCATTGCTTTAAAACTTTAAGTTTTTTCTTCCACTGACTTCTAAAACTTGTCTTATAAACATAGAACCATTAACACACATTTCTTAAATCTTTAATATTGATCATTTAAGATTTAAGAAGTTCAACATTTCCAATAAATTTTGAAACAAATAGAATCATTAGATACCTCTGAGTCAGACTGATAGATGAAATGCCATGAGTGCATAATTAGGCCCTTCCTCTGCCTGATCACCTTATCCAGTCATAACCACCATACATCACATGACACCCAAAGCTATGAAGTAGATGTTTCTACAGGAAAACTCTTCTGAGCTTCCTTGCTCTAGTTGTCTTGATCTCTTGGAGAGCTCTGCACTCCTAGCAAAATGACCCCGCTTATGGCAGTTTGTAGCACTTTCACTTTGGACTTATCAAAACCAATAGTAAGCTTCCTTCCCGTATTGTCTAAAAACCTTCTAGCCCTCATAGTCAACATTGATATTTGCCATCTTAAATCCATATCTTCTATGTCATCAGGATGGATTTGTTACAAGTCCTCATGTACAAGTTGAGGACTATTTGGTTGACTAGCAAAGAATGAACAAATAATAGCATCACTCAAGTTATCAAATATTTGTAGAGTTTTCAGCATTAATGAGTGCTACAGCTGTAGAAACTCCAATGAGCAGTATTAACAGCTACTCATTAGTGCTGCTAGTGTTGTATTTGAAGAGGACACAAAAGCCATGTTCTGTGTGCTTGAACTTAAGCTAGACATCCCTTTAACTTCTGGTTCATACACCTTGAGGTTATTGTAGAGATCATCCATGCTCATCGTGTCCAAATCAGCTTTATTCCTCCATACAACAACATGTGTGTTCCACTCAGGTGACAAACTTCTTAATAACTTTTGATTAACATCTTCTTGTGAAAGCTTTTCATCTAAAAGATCCAACTGACTCACAAGCTTTTGAAGCCTATCAAAAGTTTGATCAAGCATCTCTAAGCTTGAGCAATGAAGTTTTTCATATTGCTAGCTTTAAGAATTCCTTTGAGTCTTTCTTTGTGCTGCATTTCCCAACCAAGATCTCTTTTCAACAGCTTCCAAGCAACTTCTATTACTTAGCAACCTTTATAGAGTTAAACATTAACTGGATGTTCATTGGGAAAGCCCATCATTAAAGTACTTCTAGCTTTTACACTATATTCTCTGAGCCTTTTTCCTTCAGCAGTTGTAATAAGCATCTCTGTCATAAATCCTTGCCCTAATTTTTTTGTTTTTTTTTGGCAAGGTTTGCAACCATTCTCATGACTTCCCTCTTCCCACAGTGTATAGTCTATCATTTAGATATATTGTTCAATCCTCATCCTCTATATCTCATACTCACCAGGTTTGAGCATGGGAACTTTAGATGCAGCCACCATGTGTGCAAAATCTTGATCCATATCTTTTAGCAAAAACAGGTTCACAGCTTCTCAACAAGCTTTGATACCACTAGTTGATCCTACTTCAATAGATCAAATTCCTTAAGTTTGTTTAAGATTTGGTTATATTAGATAAATCTAACGAAACTATAGTAGAAATTGTGTTTGAATGTATTAAAGATTATGCGGAATCTAATCTTTAATATTAAGAAGAATTATTAATGAAACAGTAATTTAATGAACATTATTAATGATAATAATACGAATTCTCTTAAAGTATTAGGGTTACAAGAGACCTTGAAGCTATGAATAAACTTCTAAAGACTTCAGAAAGATTGATAAAGATATCAAACTCTATGCCCCAAGACCTCCTTTTATACATCAAGGAGCCCTAGTCGGCTTATAATACTTTCCTAAGTATCCATAATCTTTTCTATAAACAAATAACTTAATACATATCATATAAGCAGTGCTAACAACAAACAGTAGTAACTTATTAACCTCAACAACATTAACTTATCTTTGAGCAGTCTTAACCTTGAGCAGTACTAATATTCACTAGCAGTAGTAAACACTTAGCATATTTTCACTAGCAGTACTAATATTCACTAGCAGTAGTAAACACTTAGTATATTTTCTTTGAAGTTCATGAGCAACACTAAATCCAGCTGAGCAACATTAACACAAACATGAGCAGCAGTAATTCAAACAACATCAAGAAGACTTTTAATCCCAACAATCCTCCCCTAAACTTGATATTCTTCTTCAAAATCTCAAGTTTCTTCATTGAAAGCTTCATTAATCACCAGGAGGATGATTCCAAACACTTCATGGATTCTTAACCTGTTTTGTCATGGATTTAAGAAGCTGATATGCCATTTCACTAAAATGATCACATTGAAGCTTATTGTTTAACATATCGGTAATTGTAGCAGGTGTTAGGTAATATTTCTTTTCTACCAACATATAGATCTGCATCTGTTGCATCCTTAAGAAATGTACTCCATAGGAGTCATATAGCTTCCATTCTAACACTTTGTAATCTTGTTGATTCCTCCATACTGTATCTTTTACATAAGGTTCAAACATTACCTTTAGATCACCCCATAGCACTCTCTCATAGCCCTCCTCTGGCCTTGTTGACCCATGCTTAGCTTTTACTAATTTCCATAGAGTTTACAAATCTTCCTTGTCAAAGATTTTGAGCATATTACTGAAGACTAAGTACATCTGAGACTTTCCATTAGCCCTAATTATCTGGTAATAGCTTTTCTTCCCCTCTGTGTGAATTTTCCAGTCAACAATGCTTGGAGGCTTAACAGCCAAAGGAATAGCATCAACCGCTACTTCCTCTTCATCAGAAACAATTTTCATAAGCTCTTTAATCTTAGTTGCTTCTTGATCATTATCCACTTTAGCTGTTTCTTGAACATCATCCACCTTTTGCTTTTTAGTGACCTTTTGTTCCAGCTCAGTGCCTGATCTTTTTGAACTTCCCTCCACCAACTCAGTTCTAAAATCCATAAACATGTTTACCCTTTTGAGAGCTTTGTCAAACAATTCTTTGATAGAATTAAAGTCTTTAGATTTTAAGTCTTTGTGCTTCTAACCTTACATGTTCTTAAGGTAAGTAATCATGGTCCTCTTCTATTGATTTTTGGTTGGTGGATTGTTTCTCTTCTCCTTTTCTCTTTTAGCTGCAAAGTGTTTTCTTCTTTGTTCTAGGAGTTCTTTAAACAATGTGGCTTTTTATTTAATTGTGAACTACTCTTGTTCTTCAGCTTGCAGTCTTTCAGCTTACTGGTAATCAGCATCAACTTTTGCTTGAATGTCATCCCAAGCAATATTGGCTTCATTAATCTTTTCTTCTTCATCTCTGGTAATTCTTTCCTCTTTATCAATCTTTGCTTGTAATTTAAGTGCAATCTCTTCATCAAGCTAGAGTTGATCTTTCTTTGACAATTTCTTCACAGGTTCAGGTTCAATCATTTTTGCTTTACCTTTGTCCTGAATCTTTGAAGGTATTAGTGCTGTTGTTGTAGATTCACCAGGCTCTTTGAAAGCAATCCCTTTAGCTTTGGGTTTTGTGCTCTTTAGGTCAGCCAGAGCTTGAGCCAAAGTAATTTCTTCAACAGTTGTAGCAGTAGTTGTAGTAGCAACACTAACAGTTGTTGCAGCACCAACAGTACTAACTTTATCACCAGCAGCACTAACCTAAGCAGCATCAATAATTAGTTTAGCAGTGTTAATTACATTAACTACTTCCTCTTTACCAGCACTAACATTTACATCAAGAACACTAACCAGGGTAATATCATCATCTGCATTAATAGCATCAATCCTCCCTTGTTTGGATGCATCCTCACCCAAACTTTCTTCATCACCAAAGGATTCTACCCTAGCTATAGCACCAACCTTTCTTAATCTTTTCAGCGTATGAGTTCTTGACCTCTTTTTTTGTTCAAGCTTCTTGACCCTCATTTTTAAACTAACAATCTCTTCAGCTTGTGTGGTCTTTATCTTCTCCAAATCAAGAACTCTTTGTTGTAAATTGGTACATAGTTCCATCAATTCCTTTAGTTTAAGACTATCCTTACCACTTCGAAGTGTGTTACCTCTTACGAGCAGTGGATCATAGGATTGTGTAGATAAATTCTCAAACCTAGTTTGAGCAATTGTACCCCCATGGTTTCTTAGCACCTGGGACCACTACCTGAACTAGTTCCTGGGAAACTTGGTTCATTAAGTGTTACCTTGGATTGGGTCTTATCTATGTTACCACTGTCCTGCTCTGCTTCTAAGCTAAAAGCAGTAGTGGCAGCCCTCACCAAACTGTCACCCCTCTCCTTATAGACAGCCTCATCTGCTACATGTTTAGTAGGACCACTGGACTGAGGTATCTCAGTATCCATGCTTGTAAGCTCCCTAGGTGTTTAAGTCTTTTGGGGTTGAGATGTTGATGATTGAATAAAAGTAGGTGTGTGTTGGGGATCAGTTGGTATTGCTGAACCATCACCCATTTCTTGTTGGTTTTGTACCACCATTGTTGGAAATAATGGTGTTACTCTACCAGAAAAACCTTTTCCTACTCTTCTCATATTCCTAAAAATCTTTTTAGTGTGACAAGGTGCAATATAAATTCTTTTATGAGTAGGCTTCTCAGCAAATTATTTGTCCAAAAACACTTGTAAAAACCTTGGATACATTAAAAATTTTCCAGAAAGATTATCCAAGTTTCTAACCATACTATCAAAAATCAATTTTGAAAAGTTGAACTTCTGGTTCGTAGCTAAGCAGATAATGGCAGATGACATAGTACTGCTAAACTCATTCCATGCAGTTGTCTTTGGACTTAGACACTGCAGAATAATATGAATTAGAATTTTTCATTGAGGGGAGAAGTATGCTTTATAAAATGTTAGCTTTTTAGAAATTTTCTCATACCCCATCAATGCAAGGTTTTCAAAAATAAGTAAGAATTTGAGAAACATCATACCTTCAGCATCCGCTATCAAAGAGATCTCTAACATATGTTTCATAATGACAAAAAAAAAAAAAGAAAAATTCATTCATGCTTGCCAACCTCTAAGGCATGTACTGTAACTTCCCATTGGATAGTTTGGCCCTAGCAGAAGACAAAACTGTTCAATACATAAACAGATAAAGTAGGATTAACCGAAAGTCAAACTTATACGGTAGCATTAAGAAAATCTACTATCTGCTCAAATCTTTCACATTCAGTAGGTTTAGACAAGAACGTGACCATATTGTGTGAATCAGCAAACTTTAGAGTCGCCATTGATGTTGGGTTATTGATGATAAAATTGATTGGTTTTCGTAAATGGAGATGATATTGAGAAAAAAAAAAAAAAAAAAAAAACGAATAAAAGTCGATAATTGATTTGAGTAAGTGAATTATGGAAATTATATTGATTAAAATCCACTTAATCAAAATATTTATGAGACAGTACCCTGAACATCCCAGCAACAGTAACCCAGCAGTAGTAACATAAGCATAGCAACATTAACTTATGCCTAGCAGCATTAAGTTATGCCAGCAGTATTAACTTATGCCTAGCAGCATTAATTTTGAGTTACCAACATTAACTCAAATTCCATTCCAATCAGCTTTTTCATCATCAATCTAATACTTTTCTTAGCTTTTCCTGCAAAATGCTAGTCCAAAAACCAAGAAAACACAAGCCATAACAATTTTCTCAATTATCACAATATTAATTATACCTAGCAGTATTAAGTATAACTAATAGTATTAACTCAGCAATATTAAGTATAACCAGCAGTACTAATTATACTTAACAGCAGAAACTTTTAATGACATGAATAACAATACTAATTAATACAAAACTCTACAAAAACATAAAAATAAAAACTAGTAAAGAATCATCATTTCAATACTAACTATCAAATATTGAAATATACTTACATCAAAGCTTTTGTAGCCAAATCTGTTAACAATACACACGTCAGTATGGATTTTGATCATTTGAATCAATTTCTTTTCATTGCAATCTCTAATAAAATGATGTCTGATCTCTATATGCTTTGTTTTTGAATGAAAAACAAGATTTTTAATTATGCAAATAGTACTGTTATTATTAATAAAGATCTTAGTATGCATAAAATTGTACCCATAATCAAGTAGTTGATTCTGAATCCAAAGCACTTGTCCACAACAACTTAAAGCAGCCACATACTTAGCTTCTTATGTGGAATTTGCAACCACTATCTGTTTCTTGCACTGCCATGATATTAATCAACATCTAAGGAATTTGACAACCTCCTGTTGTAGACTTCTATAATGCTAGCTCTAGCATAATCACTATCAGTGTATGCTACCAAATCAAAAGGAGAATCTTTTGGATACCAAAGGCCCAATTTTGGTTGACCTTTTAAGTACCTAAAAATCCTTTTCACAGCATGAAGATGTGAAACCTTTAGATTGACTTGGTATCTAGCACAGGCACACACTGCAAACATAATGTCAGGTCTTGAAGATGTAAGATACATCAATGAACCAATCATTGACCTATACATAATGAAACATCCATTTTCGTCTTCACCAGTTTCATCCCGTAGGCAAGCTTTTGAGTTCCTTTGGTGTCTTACAGTCTTACTTCTGTAAACCCGAATTCTTAAAATTTCATCATACATATTTACTTACTAATAAAATCCATCCCTTCTTCTGTTGCACTTGTAATCCTAAGAAGAATGTAAGTTCTCCCATAGAACTCATCTGAAATTTCTCATGCATCAACTTCTCAAATGCATTGCATAGCTCCTTCTTTGTTAAACCAAAGATGATATCATCCACATAAACTTAGACCAGCAAAATATCACCTTTGTGCCTTTTGATGAATAAGGTCTTGTTAATTTTCCCTCTTTGAAACCCATTGTCCAACAGATATGTTGACAAGGTTTCATACCAAGCTCTAGAGCTGATGTAGTCCTTACAATGCCTTTTCAACTTGTAAAACTCCTATCAGGAAAGTCCTGAATCTCAAATCTTGTGGTTGACATACATACACATTCACTCTTCAATCTTTCCATAGAGAAAAGCACTTTTTACATCCATTTGATACACCACAAAATCTTTAAATGAAGCATAAGCTAAAAATAGCCTAATTGCTTCAATTCTTGCAACAAGGGCAAAGACTTCATCATAGTCAATCCCTTCTTCTTGTGTGTACCCTTGAGCAACCAATCTTGCTTTATTTCTTATCACAATTCCCCTTTCATCCTTTTTATTCCTGAAAACCCACTTAGTGCCTAATACCCTATTTTCATTTGGTAAACTACTAAAGTCTAAACTTCTTTAACTTGAATTAAGAAGCTTCTTTCTTGCATATATCCATCTTAGATCCTTTAATGCATGAATTACCTTTTTAGGTTCTTCTTGTGATAAAAAGCAAGCAAACAAGCAGTTTTAAAGGTCTTTATGGTTTGCTCTTTGTTGAATAGTACTAACAAACCCATGTTCCTCCAAATTCTTTAACATCCTTCTTGTTTGTGTAGCTGATTGCAAATCTCCAATCACTTGATCAAGAGGATGATCTTTATGAATTCTTGTAGTTGGATAAGGACTGACTTGGATTGTTGTATCCAAATTGTTTATGTCAGCCTCTGCATCATCATCTTCATCATCTCTTAAGACATCAAATATGCTATAATCTTCCAAATCAGGCATATTTGGATCAAATGGAAGTTCAATGCTTGTTTTTCCACCAATAACATTAACTTCATTTGTGCTAGTAGCATTAACATTGTTAGTGCTGTTAACATTATCTTCCTTCTCTTGATCATCACTTTCACTATCTTTTCTTGGATCTTCATCAACCTTGTTTCCATTATCACTTGAAGGTTTGGATCCATCATCATGAGAACTCCATGAATCTTGTGAATATGGTGGATCAGTAGTCCATAATGGTAGCAAAATGTTATTTTTAACAGGTTCTATCTCCTTTTTAGCTTGTCCTACATTATAACTTGCTTTTGTACCTGCAAAACTGTTAGACTGTGTACCTGCAACAATTGGCTCATAATTCATTGTTCTTGTTAGTGCATCAATATCAAATAGCTAATCTGGTCCACTACTTACAATATTAGGTATACTCTTACTGAACCTAATATGCAAGTTTTCTTCTACTATCCTTGTTCTACTATTGAATACTTTAAAGGCTTTACTATTCAAAGAGTATCCGACAAAGAAACCTTCATCAGCCTTACCATCAAATTTACCTAAATGATCTATGGTATTAAGAATAGTAACAGGACACCCAAATAGTCTCATAAAACTTAAAGTTGGTGTTTTACCATGAAAAAGTTCATATGAGGTCTTGTTATGAGGCTTTACTACTAACACTTTATTTTGTGCATAGCAAGCAGTATTAACTGCTTCAGCCCAAAAAATAGTTGGCAACTTAGAATCAGCTAGCATAGTCTTAGCAGCCTCAATTAGTGTCCTATTCCTCCTCTCAGCAACTCTATTTTGTTAAGGAGTTCTAGCTACACTATATTGTCTCAAAATACCCTTCATCTTACAAAACTAATTCATTTCTTTGTTTTTGAATTCAGTTCCATTAAAACACCTAATCACCTTAACCTTGTGATATACTAGATTTTATATCCCAGTTATAAAGGACTTAAGAATACCACTAGTCTCATCCTTAGTAGCTAGAAAGAAAACCCATGTAAACCTACTATAATCATTTATGACAACTAGGCAATATATTTTCTTCATAAGGCTTTTTAGAAATGTTGGACTAAACAAGTCCAATGCAACAAATGTAAAGGAAGACTGATTGAATTCTCTGTTTTGGACTTACAAGAGGCTCTGTGCTGCTTTCCTTTTTGACAAGCAACACAGGTTTGATCATTTTCAAAAAGTTTGGAAGGTAAACCTCTTACAAGATTTCCCTTAACCAATTTATTCATGGTTTTAAAATTTAAGTGACCTAGCCTTCTATGCTAAAGTTTAGATTCATCAGATGTGGCTTTTGCAAAAAGGCAAGTTAAACCTCCTTTAGGAACTATGTTCTTTAAATCAACACTATACATATTGTTCTTTCTAGGAACTCTAAGTAAAACTTGACTTTCATCAATTAACTTAAAGTTTGGAGATAAAACTATACATTCAGTGTCATTAAAAAAGAACACTATTCTTTTTATCACACATTTGTGAGACACTAAAGAGATTAAACTTTAACTCTCTCACAAAATACACATTTTCAAAATCTAGATTGCCAGTTTCAATGGTACATTTTCCTATGATTTTCCCTCCTTTAGGTTTCTCTCCAAAAGCAACATATCCTCCATCTATATCTTCATAGTTTGTAAGATAGGACATATTCCCTGTCATGTACCTTGAACATCCACTATCAATCACTCCTTGATCCTGTAAATCCATTTGTGGATTGCCCTGCACATTAGATAAGAAAATCAGTTTCTTTTGGGGACCCTATCCATCACTGACTTGGATCTGCCTTATGCATCAACATAATCAAACTTTTTCAGGATGATTGATGCACTGTTGTGTTTAGAAACATGGTCTAAAACTTTAGTCTTTGGTTTCCAAACCCAACAAGCTAAGGCCTTAACAACATTAACATTATTTCCCTTAAAAGCATTAACTACTGCTTTTGGCCTAGCAGTATTAACATTTTTACCACTAACAATATTAACCCTTTGATTAATATTACTGTTTTTAAATGATGTGTTCTTATTAATGGGCCTCTTAACAGTTGAATGTGCTGTTTTAAAAAGATATGACATTGGTCTAGCAGCATTCACTGTTGTTTTTGAGTGAGCAATATTAACTTGTCTAGCAGTATTAATTGATACTAAGCCAGACTTCATTAGTACTGCTCTTGGAACTATGTTCTTTTTAGCACATGGGTGAGTGTTTTTAGTAAAGTTTTGATGATTCACCCTTTGAGCATTGTTCCAAACAGGTTTTACCATCCTTTGATTTTGAAATTATTTTTGATGGTAATTGCAATCAACTTGCAAATGATCAATGCTTCTACACACATAACAGACCTTATTAAACATCTTAAAATTTCTTCTTAGTTTTTGAGACATCATAATGTTCTAATTTCTTTTATTGCCTCTTGGATAGTGAGTGTTTTGCCTATGTTTCTCAACTTGTTTAACAGTTTTCTAGCAGTTTTCTCTTGTTGCTTAGGTTTGACAAACTCTATCTTAGCAATACTAGGCTTAACTATTTTCTTCTCAGTTTTTTTTCTTTGTGGTTTAGACTTGACAAACTCTATGTTATCAAAACTAGACTTAACCGTTTTCTTTTCAATTTTAGGCTGAGGCACAACTGTTTTCTTTTCAATTTTAGGCTGAGACACTTCCTCTTCCTTATCATCTGACATCTATTCTTCAATAATTGGGGCATCATCATACTTCCTAACTATCTTAGGCTCTTCTTCACTAGACATAGCTTTACAGCTCTCAACTACAGGCTTATTAACACAATTATACAACATTTCTAAGCATAGTAAAAATGTAAAAAATACAAGTCATGGTGTTGGAGACGGTAGAATTTCGTGTGTGGGGGAGGTGGACAATTGCTATTATAATTTTCATAGACCTAAATCTTTCTTGCAATTGTCAACTATCTGACACTATATGAGCTTGTTTAACTTAAGATGCATTTTCAATTTTATCTATATTAAAAGAATTTCATCCTTTTTCCATTGTGAACTATTTTTAAGGACTTCTTTCTAAGCTCTCTTATTGTTATTTCTCCTTTGAATTTACTATTTTAAGCTCATAATATCTTGTAAATAAATATAGACTCTCTTTTCTTTATAAAAATTCAAGTTGTTCTTCCATGACTCCAAACTGTCTTATACCTAAACCTTTATACTCTGATTTCTTTATATATTTTAATAGTTGATAATTTTGTGATTTAAGAAGTTACATTCTTTTTTCAAAAAAGTTTTTGGCAACAAAATAGAATTCTTGGCGATACCTCTGTGTTAGAACGTGAGATGCGAAAGCCTTGTGTGATGTATTGGCGCTTCCTCTCTTCCTGCTCACTCAGTCATATCCACCAAGACCATCACATGACACCAAAGCTGTGGACAGCAGGTTGTTTCCACAGGCACTTCCTTCTACTTTTCTTGTTCTTTGTTGTCTTGATTTCTTGGAGCTCTGCCACTTCCCTTAGCAAAATGTCCTTCTATGTGGCAAAGTTTGTTAGCACTTCACTTTTGGACTTATCAAAACCAATAGTTTCATTGCCATTAACAGTAAGCTTCCTTCCTGTATTCTTCAAAAACCTTCTAGGCCTCATAGTCAACATGACCATTTGCCATCTCAAATACATCTCTTCCATGTCATCTGGATGGATTTGTTGCAAGTCTTCATGTACAAGTTGAGGACTATTTGGTTGACTAGACAAGAATGCACAAATAACAGCATCATTCAAGTTATCAATATTTGTAGAGTAAGCAACATTAACTTGAGCGCTAGCAGTAGAAACTAAATTAACTGCTTGAGCAGTATTAACTGCTTGAGCAGTATTAACTGTTTCATTTTGACTGTTAGTGTTGTATTTAAAGAGGACACAAAAGCCCATGTTCTGTGTGCTTGACTTGTGCTAGGACCATCCCTTTAAATTCTGGTTCCTACACCTTGAGGTTGTTATAGAGATCATCCAATTTGTCTCATTGTATCCAAATCAACTTTATTTCTCTACCAACAGCATGTGTGTTTCCACTCAGTGACAAACTTCTTAATTAACTTTGATTAAACATCTTTTCTTGTGAAAGCTTTGCATCTAAAAGCTCCCAAATGGACTGACAATCTTTGATGACTATAAAAGTTTGATCAAGCATTTTTGAGCTTGGAGCAGTGAAGTTTTTCATATTGCTGCTTTAAAGAGTTCCTTTGAGTCTTTCTGTAGCTGCATTCCCACCATTATCTATTTTTCTACCAGCTTCCAGCAATTCTTTGCTTCTTGATAGAGTTTAAACATTTAATGATGGTTCACTTGGGATTGCCCATCATTTAATTAGTACTTCTAGCTTTCACCTCTAATTTCTTTGAGCTTTCTTCACAGTCTGTATTAGGATCTCAGTCATAACACCTTCCACAATTTTGTTTTTGACAACGGTTGCACATTCTCTTGACTTCCCACAGTGCTAGTCTATCTTCTGGATATAATGTTCAATCCTCATTCCAGTATCTCAATTACACACTAGGTTTGAGCATGAGAATTTGGATGCAGCCACACATATGTACAGGAATCTTGTTCCATATCTTTTTATTACCAGCTTCTCACCAAGCTCTGATACCACTCGTTGACAAGTGGTGATACTGCTTGATACATGTTGATCCCCAATTCATATAGACTCGAATTCCTTAGGCTTGTTTAAGGTTTAGTTATATTAGATAAATCTAACACAACTATAATAGAAACTGTGTTTGAATGTATTGAATATTATGCGAAATCTAATCTTTAATATTAAGAAGAATTATCAATGAAACAGTAATTCAATGAACAAACAATTCAACAAATAAGCTCAAATATTATTAATGATAATAATACGAATACTCTCAAAGTATTAGGGTTACAAAGACCTTGAAGCTACGATGATAAGATTGTTATGATCAATTCTTATCGTGATCTTGTGCATATGTCTGTGTATAGTTGTTTATGTGTGTTTTATATCTATGCCTTACGACCTCCTTTTATACACCAATGAGTCATAGTCAACTTACAATACTTTTCTAAGTATCTAAAAGATTTATAAAATCTTTTCCAAAATAACTAATACATATCATATAAGCAGTCTTAATTTCTCAGCAGCATTAACTTCAAGCAGTCTTAATCTCTGAGTAGTCTTAACCTTGTATTAGCAGCATTAACTTTATACTAGTAGTTGTAACTTTGTACTAGCAGTACTAACTATGAACTAGTAGTACTAACTGTGTACACTAGCAGCAGTAACTACTTAGCATATTTTCATTGAAGTTCATGAGCAACACTAACTCCAGCTGAGCAGCATTAACATAAACTTGAGCAGCAGTAATTCAAACAGTATCAAGAAAACTTTTAATCCCAACAATCAGCATCTAGAACCCAACATGTTCCGTTATGTTTGTTGTTCGCATTGCATATGTTTTATAATCAGTAAACTTATGTTATTGTCGTTGGGGTTTTGATGGCCCTGATGTGCTTTGTTGAAAAGAATTGTCTGGAATGCGGGATAGAATACAAGAAAGGTGCCAAGGAGGTATGGTTATTTCGAATTCTTACTTGTCATGTCTTCTGTAATTCAAAGTTGATATATAGTCTCCTTGCTAGTCGAGATTTAAAAAGATATCAAGGGTTGAGAAGTGGTTACGTGACGTCAAAATAGCAATTAAAATAGTGTGACATGATGGAGTAGTTGCAGTGAAAAATCGACAACATATAATAAGACCGGATGTATTAAGGAGAGTCCCTAAGACACTTTACCACCGCCACACACAAACTTTCTTCTCATGACAACTTCACCACCAACTTAGAGTTGATATGACTTGTAGTGAAAATCGACAACAATTGTAAGAACATTACACTTTATCATGTACGAGATACATGGAAAACAAATCTCCAAGTGAAACACAACCCATAAATTCTTAGTTTTTTACTTTATCATCCAATAATTTTAAATAGTTGTGACATGATGAGTAGTTGCAATAATTATTACATCCGGTCGGGATCCTACACAGGATCGTTTTCGTTTTTGCAAGATCGAGATCGTAAGGCCGGATCGGGATCGCAAGATCCCACTATAATGTCATTTTCTTAATAGTTTTTTGTAATATTATACAAATTTACAAATTATTATATATCATAAACACAAAATTATATGAATGTTTCATAGAAATATTGTCTTAAATTATAATTATAAAATGTTTAAGAAGATTAACTTGTTTTTAAAATTATTGGAAACACAACCTATAAATTTGTAGTTTTTTAGTTTGTGGCTCGAGAAAAGTAAGATCAGATCGGAGTAGATCTTTGATGTGTGCTTAAACACACATCATTTATACCCCGGAAAAAACTATAAATCGGACTAAAAATATTAAAATATGAATAATATTTTTGCAAATATGTTTGTATTGTGTTTGTCTTTCAGGTACAAAGGGTTGAAAACGAAGCAAAAACGATAACTTTCGGACATGATTTGAAGATGTTTACGCGTTTCTCGAGATCAAGACGAAGTCGAAAAAATTTCCCAAGCATGCCTTTGGAAAGAGCACGAAAATTCGAGTCCGACGGTGTTTTCATCTTTTATTGTGCCGGCCCGACACCATTTATATGGGTCGGACCGACCCATACTTATTAAATTGACAAAGGCCAAATTCAGGACCTACGTGATTTCTTTAGTCCAGCAGGCCTTGCAGGTTCATTCTCAGGCCCTCTTTGTTTCTATTTACATTGCTGCCTAATTCTACTTTTTTCTTCATTTTTGGTGCCTTTCTTTTTGATGACTGACCTGTTTTTCTGAGCTTGCTGTTGATTTTCTATTGTGTGGTTTTGTTCCCTGTTTTTTTTTCCATCTCGTATTTGTTGTTTTTTTCTTTTACTATTCCTCTTCTTCCACTTTCTTGTTTTCTGTCCATGTATTTTATTCTCTCTTGTTTTATTGGTGTTTTGTTGTTCTTCCTTGCTATTGAATGCTTTTGTATGTTTTCTTCCTTTTTTTTTGATTTTTGATATCCTATTGTACCCTTTTCTTCTTTGACAAGGTTTTTTTTAAAACCCAGCCAAAATTCGGCAAAGGCTAAATAAAATGGATGGGTGAAGAGAAAAGGCCATCAATGAATTTTTACTGTTGAAAGTGGCGCGTAAATTTATCACTTCCCTAACTTTAATTCCATTAACAGCGCGTGCCCTCTCTCCCTCTACACCGCTATCTCAAATTTTGCCTATCAAATATCGACACGTGGCCTCCACACTTTATTCTCATTTGGGATAAAAGGACAGCAACGAATGTGTGGAATATTGCTACATTCACAAAATATCCGCAAAACAACTTTCACAAAATGACATGTAACCAATCAAATTATTTTTAGTCATTTCTCTTTCTTTCTTTTTGATTATTATCTCCTTATTAATGCATGCTACATCTTTTCGTAAAACTTTCTTTTGTGAATCTTTTGTGGATGTAGCATCTCTCGTGTGTAGGGGAGTATTGATGCATTTTATTAACGCTTGAATAAGGACAAGTGGCATCAAATGAGTGGTGGATCTATTAAAATTTCGCTGGCAAGACCACGCGGGGGAGCAGAATTGGTGGATCTAAATGATTATTCACTACAGTACGAGGTTGTTATTTCCCATGCAATGATTGGATTATTTTGTGTTGCTGCAGGTTGGAAATACAAAGAAAATTTCAAGAGAGAGTTGCGTGTGAAGCAAGAAAAATTCAAGAGAGAGTTTTGCGTGTGAAGCTTGTTGTTAACATGTTTTTAAATAGCCTTTGAAAAGTATGCTACTCTTCAAGACTGCAATCGATATACAATGTGGTATATATGGTAGAACCATTTCATCTCTTTTACCGATGTGGGAAGTTAATAGTTTTGAAAGTTGTATCATTATACCTTTATATATTAAAGGGTAAGATCGTTTCACCCGAAGGCAGCCATTAATGCACTTAATATAATACCCGCCCGACCCGGATTTCCCCTCGTTTTCTTCTATCCTTCCCCTTCTCTCCCACTCATTTCTATACACACACCGAACAAAACACTCACACACATTGAATTCAATCAGAATCGCCATTCCTCTTCATTAGATACACACTCCTCTAACCCCTCATATGCAGGCTGATTTGGGCATGCGGCTGCATAGCAGACTCATTGCCGCCGTCTTCCGATGATCCAAGCCTGCTGCGATATGATTCGGGTTATTTTCTTTTAATGAATCCAAAGCAAATATAAAAAATTATAATAGTCCTTGATATTTTTTATTGGCTTTTGAATGACAAGTAGTTTTTTTATTTTTTTCATTATCTATGGGAACAACTTTTTGGACAAACAAGAAAGCTTGGTCATTAGCAAACTTGTATGAACAACTTGCTTATTTAATCCAAGTTAAAGGTATGAATTGTATTAAATTAGTTTGCAATTGTTTCAAATGTTGGGTTTACTGTTTGGATGAGTGTTCTTTCGTGCCTTTAAATTAATAGAACTCGAAACTGGTGCTTTTTATGTTTTTTGTTTTGTTTTAGTAGAGGAAATTAGGGGTTTTGAAATTAGCTTAGGGGTGTTCGACACTTAGCAAACTCGAAAAGGGCTTGTATAAAAGATTGTTATTACAACTGCGTATCTGCATTTTAGAATAGTTAATAGTTTTTTAAGTAATCTAAAACACAGCCTAAAGATTTAAGATTTTAGATTCCAAATGGATATAGTTATTTTATGGGTGGAGTTTTATCTATGTTTATGCATTGTCAAAGGGCTGATGTTGTATTATGTTTGTGAAATGGCTGATGTTGTATTATGATTTTGGAAGAGGTTAATAGGTGAATCCAGCAGAGGTGCATGTGATAGAGAGCCTCCTTTGTAGTTGTTGGAACTAGGCGAGGATGGGTTTAGGGCAATGGTGGGAGGAAGAGAAAGGCATGTGCTCATGTTTACAAGGAAACAAGGGCCGGGTTGAACATAAAACTTTTCAAGCACTCTGCATCCTGGATCTATTGCAACTGATCTTCTACGTTATCACAACATTATTGATCGTAACACATAGCTACTCAAGTCCAATGTGAGTTGCATTTTTTGCATCATTGTCACTGGCCTAATTTTTAAGATCTCGCACTGTTTTTTTATTCGGGTGTGGTTGATTGGGTCGGAAAATACTTCCTTAAAAACATCCCTCAGGTTTAATAAATCTTTGAGCCTCATCATCCATCTTAACTAGAATCGTTTGATTAACTATTGTTGTTATTGTAGTTGTGGTTGTTTTTTAGCTTTTCACCGTTCACTACAAAAGAAACACATGGCTTATAAGCTTGCAACTAAGGGGAGTATGGCAGGTCAGATGAGGTTCAGCAGTGATACCTCGGGAATTGACGTTGGTACATAATGTTACAAATCTTAGGATCTTTTATAGTTGTTTTATTTTAATGGCCGCTGATTTTGTGCGTTTTACATACTTCAAGGACAACCGAGAGTGCTGAAAAAACTACAGGCCGACTTATCAGGTCAATTGACATTTTGGAACCTGACAAGGAATTATGTTGTATCAGTTCTTTTAGATGTTCTTTATAATTGGTATTATATTTTTTCCTAAAAAAATTGATACAAAGTGATCTTGACTGTGAGATTCGGAACATATACGGCCAAAATATACTTCAAACTAATTTTTGAGATGACGGTAAAAAGTCACACCACCCCCACGTTTAAATTTGCGCGTATGTGCTTTACAAATTTAATTTTATATGGTTTTGATATTCTATTGTTGTTTGACATCACTAAACTGATATTTTACTTTGATATTTGAAACCAAGAAGTTGAAAGTGTCACTTTTACAGTTTACTTTAATGCCACATGTTTGCTACATGCTCAGTCTTAATCAGACTTCATACCGACAATAACTATAGCCTAACAGTGTGTTAATGACATCCAAAGAACCTGCTTCTTACATCAGATGGACATATAAAGATTGCTGGATTTTGGGTTTGCGGTAAAGCCCATGAAGGATAATCGGAAAAAAGGCCCTTCCGAATGCAGGTGTGTTTTCTTTTGTTTTAAGGTGTTTGCATGATAGTTCGTTTGTGAATTCTATGGTATTATTCTTCAGATGACCTGTACTAACGCTTGGATCGTAACTTATATTTTAATACTAATGACACCAGTATCTCATCATATTTACAATGTGAGCATACGGAAAAACAGTGACGTTGTTGTGAGATCATGTTCAGGTTATGAGGCAATAAAGTTTGCAAAAATCTTGGGTGACTATTTGAACCATCATACTTGTTGGATGATTTATGAATAGATCTTAACCTTCAACTTAAAAGAGTTTGCTCTATAGATAATTTCTAAAGCAACAATAATTTAAAACCACTAAGTAAACACTATTGATTATGCGGTATATAATCAATTATGACTAGATATACACAATATCGAATATCACAAAAGAACTTTTATATTAAACTTTGGAATTTCCTAGGTTACAGATTACAAACTATGATTACTATTCGATCTCTTTGATCTGTGTAGAACTATATCTACTAACTATGCCTAGGGTTCCTTTTATAGACTAAGGAAACCCTAATGGGCTTTACAAAACGCGTATAAAGATAATGCATATCCTTTCCTAAGATATCTCATGCATATCTTTAACTCTAACTAACTTCTGCTTAAGAGAACTTAAACACTATTACATAGCATTATAGCTATTTTAACACTATAGTACTAACTCTGATATGCCTTCTACAGTACTAAACTATTAACTAGCAAGGAACTAACTATAATTACACTAACAGATTAAGTCTGGTTATACCAATTCCTAACAATCCTCACCTATAAACTTGAACTTCACTTGTTAACTTTCAAGTTTCTTCAGTTGTCTTCAGTTTGGGCTTTTGAGAATTTGTATCCAAACATTTCTTTAAGTCCTTAGCTTCTCTTGAATAATGATCTGTTTGTTATTATTTAAAAAAAACAGATCATACTTTGTCTTTTAGTCTTTGTCTTCTCTTCATCACAGCTACACAACAACATCCAACTAAGTTAGCTTTGTAGTTTTTGGCAAACTACCAGCCATCAACGGATTTGATATATCTTTACCATGAGCCGTTTGCTATGGACTAGTCTGCTTCATTGCAATAACAAGGTGCATTGATAACCTTATAGTTTTTAGCAAACTATCAGCTATCAACGGATTTGAGATCTCTTTACCAGTAGTCATTTGCTCTGGAGTAGCCAACTCTTTGTTTTAAAAACATGGTGAGTTGATTGCCATACAGTTTTTGGTAAACTGTCAACCATCATCTGGATTTGAGAAGTTTTTACAAAGCTGTTTGCTTTGACTAGCCAGTTACTTATGGTATTTAAGCATGGTGAACTATGACCATTTGTTCGTGTGGTGGTTAGCCAACACTCCAAACCCTTCTCACTTCCATTTTAGTCCAAGTTTCCCAAAAAAAAATTATGCTAACTGTACTGAGAGGATCATTCATTTCTTATCCCAGCTTGCTTCTCAATCATCTTCGGGGAAGTTGATAACTAACTTCATTCATTGTTCCATTAGAAGCTTTTTCTTTTGCATTACTTGGCAAAGATCTTTTGACAAAGGATATTTTCTATCTGCCAACACATTCTAGTAGATGCATCCAATGTTCAGATAGTTTGTAACTGGAACAGTAGGAATAATACCTCCTAATTATTATCATCTGTTGAAGTGGCAAACTCATGTTGCCATCATCACTAAGAGGTGGGATCTAACATGGTCTTGAGATCTCCCCAAAGTACTTGTCATACATCTATTACTGGTCTATTTTCCCCCATACTTCTTTATACCAAAGCTGTACAACTCTATGAGATCGTCTCTTTGAAAAGTCTTTTAGTATGGCTCAAAAACTTCAAATAATTTTATCAGAATCATCTTTTCCTTTATGATTTCTGATAAGCGCCTTTTGACTTATTGTGAATGATCTTCCATTTAAACAATAGTAGGAGGTTTGGTTTTGTTGCAGTTGGAATAGTTCTATTCTCCAATCTCTGATTCTGAGCCACTGCACCCACATCTTCATCATCATCATAAGCTCCATTGAATATTCCATCATTTGGAAGAGTATCAGAAGCATCTTCCAAGGCAGGCATATTTGGATCAATGGGTAAATCAGCATTAGGGAGAGTAGATGCATCAATAGGTATGTTGCCTCCAAGATAGACAAATGATGATTCATCAGCATTTGCACCTGTGGAAGTACTAGCAGCACTAACATTGGGTGTGTTAGACCTATCAGTACTAACAAATAGCCTATCAGTACTAAGTTGGTTAGTACTGGTAGCTTGAGCTGCCTTCTTTTGAGATGCAATTCTCCTCTTTTCTTCTTCAAAGGCTTGTCTTGAAACATCCTCCATAGCTTTAGCAACCAATTCCTGAGTAACCAACATCTCAAGTTCATCTTGCAAATCCTTTTCATTATCTTGCATCTGATGTTGTTCTTCCTTATCAGCAGCATCCTCTGAATCTTGGACATCTTTATCTGAAGAAGCATTTTCAGAAGTTTTTTCTTGTGCAATCTGAACAACATCCTTTACTGGAATCCTTGTCCTATGAGGTTGTAGTGGAAGCAGTATGTATTCCTGAGTAGGTCCTTTATCTTTTCCTGATGAACCTGCAATATAAGAATCTTGTGTACCTGCATCCACATTAACCTGATTTTCTACACTAACAGGAATATAATTCATTGAATTGGTGAGAAAATCAAGATCAAACATCCAATTAGGACCAGTTCCTGCCACATTAGGTTGATCTTCAAGAAAATTTATGTGCAGATTCTCTTCTACCCTTTTGGTCCTTTTGTTGTATACTCTAAAGGTTTTACTAGAGGTAGAGTATCCAAGCAAATAACCTTCATCAGATTTTCCATCAAATTTGCCCAAGGAATCTAAGGTGTTCAAAATAGCCAAGCAGCACCCAAAAGGTCTCATAAAACTAATACTAGGTGATTTTCCTATTAATAGTTCATAAGGTGTCTTATTTTGAGGTTTGGTAACTAATACCCTATTCAGTACATAGCAAGCAGTATTAACTGCCTCTGCCTAAAATGGGATATGTAACATTTCATATTTTCAGGTCAATTACGACGCCATTTAATTCACTACTTATATTTTTTTCTCTCGTCTCGTACGCGTCTACTTTTAATCCCTATTACATAGTTAAAATCGCGTAAGCTAAAATTTTCTTCATTTAACATATAAAACAAGAGAAATATGATTTTTATACACTATTTCCTGACATGAATAGTGTTGGTTCGTTTTTAATAAAAATTTTGCAAAACGTTTTAGAATCATTTATATAATATTTATACGAGTTTTAAATTTATAAATATTATTTTACAAGACAATTGACCTACTTATACGATAACATTATACAAACGATAAAAACATTATTTTATTTTTTTCGAAAGTAATAATTGACTTTTTATATTTTATTTTTATTTGGTTGCGTAAAACGTTTACGTTTCGCAATTAAATACATTTAGGCATACCAGGAAGCACCAAAAGTTATCTACGCTTCAATAAATACTCATGTTTATACCCAATACCCAAAGTTCTATTAAACTTTACCCAAGTTAACAATGTTAGTCATATTGTTCCTAAAAATAAACTACCAAAGCCTATACATTACAAGTTTACACCTTTATGCTAAAACTACATCTTACAACTTGTAAATAATGCATGATATTTATGTAAAATATCTAAAACACTACTAGTACTTCCCCCCTCCTAAATTTCGTGTACATGAGGTCTAGGGAGACATAGAGCACATAAATTCAACACTAAGAACTTGTACTACACCAACTAATCAAGACTTGGACTAGAACATGTCTTGTTGACCAAAGACCATTAGTTAGAAGATATGAGAAAAGGTAAAACTTAAGTTCATCTACAAAATAAACATCATCAAAGTCTAAATTAGCAGTTCTGATTTTACCTTAACCGTTATTATTAGCGCTCCATTGGGATCACTTCCAAAAGCCACAAAGGCCTCCATAAAATCTTCATAGTCTAAAAGATAAGGCTTTGTTGCCAGTCATATGGCTAGAGCAACCACTATCCACCACTGCATAATCTTGTAACAAGATCTCTGGATTGCTCAGCATAAAAAGTAAGAGAATTAGTATCTCTTAGAGACCCAAGCCATTACAAACTTGGAAATCCCTTTTGGATCAACATACTTAACCTTTTTGAGCATGAATAATCCACTGTCCTTGGACACATGATCCAAGTAATTTCCCTTAGGCCTCTGGTATGTGCTTAATTACACATACTATTTTCCATTAAAAACGGACATAAATGACTAAGAACGTACCAAAAATACATTGTATTTGTATGTTTTGCATTTGAAATTGTGCAGGAACGGATATTCAAAAAGAAAGCCAAAAACGACTAAACTAAGCACGGGATGGAAAAGACAAAGTCAATCCGAAGCCAAAGTCAGTCAAAGTCAAAAGTCAGCCACATGAAGAAAATACAACTTGAGGGACTAAAACTGCCAAACCTCAAGTTGTATTACAAAAGAAAAAGACAAGGGTCAAAATTGCAAACCGGGCGAAGTTTTGCAATAAGGTTATAAGAGATGAGGGGCCAAAGCTGCCAACCTTCCCAAACTCTATCTTTCCCGCCCAACAAAACCCAGGTACAGAGTAGGGATGTCTTCCCATACCTTCTACCCTGCAAACCACTCAACACCCTAGATAAATCATTTCAACCCACCCACTCCCCCTCCACCCACGCCAGATTATATAAGATGCATGTTGGCAATCCCTCACCTTTCCCAAGTATTTTCGATGGCTATGATTGACTCAAAAGAAGCACAAAAGAAATTAAAGGCTGGGATTTATTTTAGAATCACCTCACACAACAAGCACACTTGGTTTTTGTCTCTACAAAGAAACACAAAAGAAAGAGGAGAAGAAAGTCCAAGAAACCAAGACCTTAATTCATTTTAGTATAAATAGGGCCATTGTAACCCGAGAAGGGAGTTAGTAACTAGTTAGTTTTTAATTTTAAATATAACTTAGCCTTATTTTCCAGATTCTTATTAAAAAAACCATTTTTATAGCTTTTTAGCTTTCAGCTTTGTAACACACTTCAGTTTTAATCAAATTTTGAGGTTTTAATCAATTCTCTAGCAATTCAAGTGTTAAGTTTTCTTAAATTTTTTGATGTTTTGTGTTCAAAAGCCCTACAATACACTTGTTTACAAACTGTTTTTACTAAGTGACCTAAGGAAGTTAATTAGATAAGAGTAAATCACCTAAAATTAACTCTCAAATCACACCAAGGCTTATCTTATGGATGATTAAGCCAGTTCTGGACGAGGCTTATGGACCAAGACCACTAAGCTTGTTTTATTAATGCAAGCTAGAGCTGTAGATTATCTTGGTTTGCAGCCTTGTTTTGAAGCAAGGAGTGTTGTAAGTCTCTCTTTTCTTATTCTCTTAGTTTACTGCAAAACTGATTATATTGGGCTATATTTGTTACCTATTAATAGCCATATTTATGCTTAAACATGATGTCTATTTAGTGCCTGGTTTTGTGCTTAAAATGTTAGTTTGAAAATAGTTTGTGTCACTTTCTTAGTTAAGTATACTGTTAGTTTCATTTAGCAATAAAACTTGTAGTATTATGAGTTGAACACAGTAAGAAAAATTCAGCTTATTTAAAGTGCTTATCTTAATTAAAATGTCTGCTTATAAGTGTCTTAATTTTGGCGTTAATGTATAATTGTTTTTAAATCAGTAAGAAAAAAGAAAATGATTTTTGAAAACTTAAAGGGGTGGTTTTTAGAAAACAGTACTGAACTCCAAGTTAGTACGGCTGGTTCTTGTCTTAGTTCCAAAGGTAGCAGTACTAACTCAAAGTTACATTACTAACTCAAGTTATACCGTTAGTTTAAAACTGTTAGTTCGCTGGTTCATTCTGTGCTGATTACTTATTATTTCGCTTCATTAAGCCTTATAAGCTGTTAGGGCTTATTTCGCAGCTTATCCAATAAGCTGTGTGGTTTTTCTTAATTTTCTTAGGACTGTTATACTTTAAGCTATTTTATGTAATTTTTCCAGATTTTTTTATACATGTTTAGTATTTTTTATAATTTATTTTCTTTAAAAATTTAAAAATTCATAAAAAATAAAATATTAATCAGAAAAATATAAACTTTTTTTAAAATTTTTTTCTTTTTTCATCTAGTTTGTAGGAAAATTGTTAAAGTTTTCGTAGGGTTAATTTTTCAAAACTTCAATTTTTAAAGAACGGGTTTTGACCCCGTTTTTCTTTTGACTCGTTTTTTGGTCCAAACGACCTCCCTTTTCGTTCTAGTTTTTTTTAAACTTTGTTATTTGTCATTTAGAACTCGTTTGAAAAGAAAATTTTAGTCTAGGGTTAAAATTGTGTAATTTAGGTTTTTAACCCTCGCGTTTTTACATTTACGTCTACGTTTTAGAATTAAATTATTCTAGCTTTCGTTTTTAGGTTTAATTTAATTTTTTTTGCATATTTAACTGGTAGAAATAGAAAACCAATCATAATCTTGTCATATTCAAACATCAATCATCAATCCGTCATTCGATTTTCCATTCAAGCCTCGTTGGGACTTAACGACCCAGGAATCATACTTCCGGACACACATATATATTTTAATTTGTAAAATCTTGACCAATCCTTGGTTAAAGGTAATTGGTTGAGTGTTTGCTTATTGTGTTAATATATATATATATATATATATTATTGACGAATCAATTTTTGGCGTCATTGCCGGGGAGGCTGTGAACGAATTATCGTTACGTTTGACAAATTGTGTTTGAATTTGTGTATATCTCTTTTATTTTTATAAAAAATACAAAAATATTTTTCATTTCTTTTTTAGTATATATTTATAAAACAAAAAAAAAACCAAAAATATAAAAGCATTGTCTTAATCAAGAAATAAAATTCATCAATCATATAATACTTTTACTAAAGTATTATCATAATAAATTCCGGTGAACTTGTTGGTTTCCAAATCGAACAAAAGATTTAAAAACTTGCCATTTGTGTCTCTTACGACGTACGGCTCACCTCAATTTGATTAACAAACTAAAAAATGGGTATAAGGAGGGTTGTTCCGAGGAACTACGACCCGAAAGGAGAAATAAGCTTCGCGCTATTCCTACTCCTCCGCTCACCTGTGCGTTTTTCATTTTGAGAGCTGCCGTGAAGTAAGAAGATTATTTGGTTGAAGTTGTCCTACCTCATTGTCCGTTAAAATACATTGTGAATAAATCATTAAAAAAACCAAAAAAATAAAAAAATTAGTGTAAATTTTCTTTTTATATTTCTATTTTGTGCATGCGCACTCGTTCTCAAGCCGGTAAACGTCGACAACAAGTCCGACAAACTTCTGTTGAATCACCCAATCTTGAGAAACCAAATAACAATCAAGAACTTTTTAATCCTCCCATAGTTACGATGGCCGATAATCGTACTATGGCGCAATTACTCGAAGCACCCACCGAGGGTTACGAGGATGCAATCGTTGTTCCTGAGATCAACGCAAACAATTTCGAAATCAAGCATGGTTTACTTAATCTTGTTCAAAACAAGCAATTTTTCGGACATGATAAAGAAGACCCACATGCTCACATCCGATATTTCAACAAGATCACTTCTACGATGAAGTTCCCGAACGTCCCGAGTACGTCGGTTAAGCTTATGCTTTTCCCATTTTACCTAGAGGCCTCCCGGCGAGCCCGATAGTTGGCTTAAAAAAGAACCCCCTCGATCGATTCTTACATGGGATGATCTTGTTTCGAAATTCATTAACAAATTTTCACCTCCTCTAACACACAAATCTTCGAAATAAAATCACAAGATTGCAACAAAATTTGATGAAACATTTTACGATGCATGGAGTCCGATTCAATGATCTTCTTATGGGATGCCCGATTATGGTTTCAGAATTGCATCAATCGATAATTCAATAATGCCCCCGAAATCAAATGATCAAGAATTCATTGAACTCCGTGCGTGTGGTAAACTTTCTGATAAATGCTCGACGAATGCCTAAAAATCCGAGAGCAAGTCCAAAGTTCGTCAATCACGAAGCAAAGCCATTGTTTCCAAAGTGAGTACGAGCTCTTCTACCCCAGCAGTTTCATTCGATGTTGCTGAGCTGAAAGATATGGTTAGAGCATTGATTCTCGATAAGAAAAAATAAACTCCAGCCCCGCTCCTTTTTTGTAAAAAAAAAAGCAGTCGAGCAAAGTTGTGTAACTTGCGGGGGTGGTCATTCTTACCAAAATTGTCCAGCCACCGATGGCAACATTTATCATGACAATATCCAAGAATACGTGTCACAAGCCGCCGCAGTTAACTATAACCAAGGGAATGCCAGTTACCGACCTCAGATGGTTGCAAACCAAATTCGACCTCCCGGTTTTCCTCCTATGCAAAACCATCAAAACAACCAAAATCGGGGGATCAATTTCAACCAAAATCGGGGGAACAATTTTAACCAAAATCGGGGTAATAATTTCAATCAAGGACAAGTTTACCAACCCTAGATTAATCAACCCCTGACTTTTCAAGCTCCACCTTACCAAGCTCCCGCTCTAGCTCCTCCAGCACCAGGTGTGTCTAAGCCCGATTTTGATAACTACGTCAAAGCTAATGACGCAGTTATGCAAAATATGCAAAATCAAATGGCAAATATAACGGACCTGATCACCAAATTCGTGAATAGTAATACCGCTTCTACTTCGGGCTCGGGTTCTCTTCCAAGCAACACCATTACTAACCCAAAAGGTGATGTGAAAGTAATCACTACCCGAAGCGGTGTTTCCTATAATGGACCTCAAATTTCTTCTCCTCCTATGGAAAATGAACCCGAGGTGACAAAGGATACGGTGCAACCAAGCACCGAAAACATCCAACCTCCTGTGGTCTAAACTAATGACCAAATTGGTGAGCCCGTTGTTGTTTCAAAGACTAAACCAACCTTGCCTTATCCTTCAAGGGCCAACAAAGAGAAGCTCCGTGAAAAAGACGATCTTCTAGCTTCAAAATTTATGGAGATTTTTCGGAATCTCCATTTCGAGCTAAGTTTCGCGGACGCTCTCCTACACATGCCCAAATTTGCACCAATGTTTAGAAAGCTCCTCAATGACAAGGATAAGATAATTGAGTTGACAAAGACACCGGTAAACGAGAATTGCTTGGCGGTTATCCTAAAAAAGTTTCCCGAGAAACTTGGAGACCCTGGTAGATTTCTTATACCGTGTGACTTTCCGGAGATGGAATGAATGCTTAGCTTGGCCGATCTCAGTGCATGCATCAACCTTATGCATCTCTTCCATTTGGAAAGAAATAAGTCTACCGCTTTGACCAAAACCCGAATGATACTTGAACTTGCCGACCGAACGATTTCTACTCCAACCGGCATCGCCGATGATGTTTTCGTAAAAGTTGGAACGTTCTTCTTTCCTGCCAATTTTGTGGTCGTTGATTACGTTGCCGATCCTCGGGTTCCCCTAATCTTAGGAAGACCTTTCTTGAGGACGGCACGTGCCTTGATAGACGTTCACGGTGAACAAATGACCCTTGACAGGATGAAACAATCTGTGACCTTCAAAGTTGGTGATACTAAGACCTTCTCCTACAATATCATTGAATCGGTTAACCGAGTCGATGTTATTGATATTGCTTGTGAAGAATATGTTCAAGAAGTACTTGAAATTTCTGAAAGTGGCAATCCCACTTCCACTTCAGACCTTATGATCGATTCTCGCTCTCCATCTTTCACTCCCTTCGGAGGAAGTGATTTTCTAATGGAAGATATCGATGAATTTCTTGAACATGATAATATAATACCACCAGGTGTTGACGGCATCTATGATTCTGAGAGAGATACTGTTTACCTTGAGGAATTGTTAAGTGTGATCAATAGTGACCCAAATCTCCCTCGGGTCCACAGTTTAGATGAAACTTATGTGCTTGAAAAGGTTTAATTCTTCATGTGAAGATCCTCCCGACCTTGAACTCAAAGACTTACCATCCCATCTTGAGTATGCGTTTTTGGAGGGTGATAAAATTACCCATCGTAATCGCTAAAACTTGAAAGATTGAGGATAAAACGCATGATCAAGGTTCTTAAAGTCACAACAAACATGCCATAGCTTGGAAGATTTATGATATTAAGGGGATAGATCCATAGTTTTGCACCCATAAGATTTTGATGGAGAAAAATGCCAAACCCGTAGTTCAACATCAGAGAAGGGTTAACCCCAAAATCCATGAGGTTATTAAGCAAGAAGTTATCAAACTTCTTGATTACCCTATCTATGACAGTCCCTGGGTAAGCCCGGTTCATTGTGTCCCTAAGAAGGGAGGCATAACCGTGGTAAAAAATGAAGAAAATGAATTAATACCCACTAGGTTGGTTACGGGATGGCGAGTTTGCATCGATTACCGAAAACTCAATGATGCAACTCGTAAAGACCATTTCCCGTTACCATTTATGGATCAGATGCTTGAAAGATTAGCCGGAAATGAGTACTATTGCTTTTTGGACGGATTCTCTGGCTACTTTCAGATCCCAATTGACCCACTTGATCAAGAGAAGACTACCTTCACCTGCCCTTACGGGACATTTGCCTATCGTCGCATGCCTTTTGGGTTATGCAATGCACCGGGCACGTTCCAAAGGTGTATGGTTGCAATCTTTCACGATATGATTGAGAAAACCATGGAAGTCTTCATGGATGATTTCTCAGTTTTCGGTGATTCTTTCTCCTCTTGCCTTTCCCATTTAGACAAAATGCTCCAAAGGTGTGAAGACACCAATCTTGTGCTAAATTGGGAAAAATGCCACTTTATGGTCAAGGAAGGAATAGTCCTTGGCCATAAGATTTCTAAATCCGGGATTGAGGTTGATAAGGCAAAAGTTGATGTCATTGCAAAATTGCCTCAACCCACTACCGTGAAGGGTATTTGCAGTTTTCTCGGTCACGCCGGATTCTACCGACGATTTATTCAGGATTTTTCCAAAATCGCCCGGCCTATGACCCACCTCCTTGAAAAAGAAACTCCGTTTATCTTCTCGAAGGAATGCATCGAAGCATTTGAAACCCTTAAGATGAAGTTAACCCAGGCTTTTCCTTTTTTTCAATTCTTGTTGCTCTCCCGATTGGGCACTTGCCCTTTGAAAATCATGTGCGATGCAATTGATTTTGGGTTGAGGGGTGGATGGGTTGCGTTACCTAGGGAACGTAAGACCAAGCACTTCCTAACCGATACACTTGCGAGCAAAACTAATGACTGAGGCTAAGGCACATTACACTGCAACGAGAAAAGGGTATTTACTTGCCGTAGTGTATGGCTTTTGAGAAATTTCGGCCATATCTTGTCTTGTCCAAAAGCATAGTATATACGGACCATTCGGCTCTCAAGTACCTGCTTGCTAAGTAGGATGCTAAGCCAAGATTGCTCCGGTGGATTTTGCTACTCAAGAATTTGATGGTCGTAATCCGTGATAAAAAGGAGCAGAAAAATCTCGCGGCCGACCACTTCTAGACTTGAAAATCCCCATCAAAGTGATCTCGAGAAAAAGGAAATTACAGAAACATTTCCTCTCGAGACACTTGGGATGGTTACTTTTTGTGGTGATGATAATGCCCCGTGGTTTTCCGATTTTTGCAAACTACCATGCGAGAAATTTTGTGATCAAAGGAATGTCGTCCAGACAGACAAGAAGTTTTTCAAAGATGTCAACACTACTTTAGGGAGAACCACTTCTTATTTATGATATGTGGGATCAAGTGATTCGGCGGTGTGTGCACGGCAAAGAAGCTCTCGACATCCTCGAAGCTTGCCATAATGGGACCCCACCGGGTGGGTCTCTTCGGGTGCCAATTACCGCTATAAAGATCTTTGATTCATGTTTTATTGGCCCGACGATCTACAAGGGTTGCCCACGGAACTTTGTCACCAAATGGACATTTTGTCAACGTCAAGGCAAAATTTCGCAACGTGATGAGAGCAACATAACTTATCCAAGTTTGTGAAATCTTTGAAATTTGGGGGGATTGTCTTTATGGGGCCGTTTCCGTTTCAAGAGGGAGAAAAACTTTACTTGTGGCCGTCGATTACTTGTCGATATGGGTTGAAGCAAAAAGCGCTCCCACCAATTTTTTTTGGATGCCCGGTTGTTTGCAAATTTCTTAAATCTCTCTTTCCAGATTTGGTGCCCATCGTGCAAATCATATTGTGATCGCGGAACCATTTTTGCAATGACCTAATTTGCAAAAGGTCATGCTTAAAATACGGAGTCATACATCGTTTCTCATACCGCTTATCACCAAAAACAAGTAGGCAAGTTGAGGTATCCAATCATGGTTTGAAAAGAATTCTTGAAAGGACCATAGGCGAAAACCGTGCCTCTTGGTCGGATAAATTAGATGACGCAACTTGGGGCCTTCCGACAGCTTACAAAACACCATCGGGTGTACTCCATACAAAGCTAGTGTACGGGAAGGCATGTCATCTTCCGAATTGAGCTCGAGCACAAAGCCTATTGGGCTTTAAAACATGCAAACTTTGACCTAATGACCGCGGGTGATCACAGAAAAGTTTAGCTCAACGAACTTAATGAACTTCATGATCATGCTTATGAAAATTCTTTGATTTACAAGAAGAAAACAAAGAGAAGCCGGACTCCTAGATCAAAAAATCGCGTTTTCAATGTCGGTGATCGAGTCCTCCTCTTTAACTCTAGATTGAAGATTTTCTCGGGCAAGTTAAGACCCGATGGAGTGGGACCATTCACGTTAACCAAGTTTTTCCATATTGGACTGTCGAGTTATCCCAACAACTCCAGGCCAAATTTCAAGTGATATTGGTCACGTTTGAAGCACTACTTTGGAGGGGACGTACCACAATTGGTAGTCCCAGATCTCCAGACGTTCCCCATGGACCAATAAATTCGGGGACGGGTCAAGCATAGCGACCTTAAACAAGCGCTTCGTGGGAGGCACCCCATGCTTATCAGTAGTAGTATTATGTAGTAATGAATAAGTGTTTTTGTGTGAGGAGGCTTACCTCTTCCATTACCCGTGTTTTGTCCGTGTTTTGTGTGTTTTGTGTTGTATGTCCAGGATTTCCCGGATTGTGAAGACTCTCGTGCTCACAGTTTTACCCTTCATCCACAAGAGTTTCACATCCTCAGCTTCATTTTGGGAATCCAATATCCAAATCTAATCGACTAACGTTTTATCTTTTGGCACACTTAATAAACGGCCTTAGATTTACGTAGGTACCCCTTTTTAAAACATCGAGGACGATGTTTAGTTCTAGTATGGGGGGGATCTTCGATTTGATTGTTGCCTGCAGCCGTTGTTGTCACGTAATCCTGTTTTTACCACCAAATTTTTGCAAAAATACCAAAAAAATAAAAAATTTAAAAATTTTTCAAAAATAAAATAAGTGTTTTGTCAGAGTTTTATCTTTCCCAATGGGTAGAATGAGAATAAATTTTGACTCGATCGGGCGTGTTGAGCCCTAGCTTTGTCCCTTAACCATTTAATGAACGAAAGTTTATTAGGCTAAGCATTCGCGGATCCTTTTGTTAGGGATTTTAAATTTGCGAAGAACGGAAAATGATAGTGTTATTTACAAGTAGGATGCTAAGCAAGGATTATTTGGAAATCTTAAAAGCTTATAGGTGTAACTTGTCGCTTTTTCTCCCAGAAGCTCTTAACCTGACTAATAAACATGCTTAATTTTGCTTTAAATTTAAACCGACATTTTCTAAAAAGAAGCTCTTTCGGAAACGAAAATATTCATCTTAGTTTAGCTTTATACTTGAGTTTCTAAAACGAAATTTTCTCTATTACGGAAAATATGAGTTAAAAAAAAGAATAATATAAACTGTGGGCTGATAAAGGTTTACTGCATCTTGTCGGCTCACAACCGATGTTGCAGTCTTCAAAACAAGGCCCATAGTGAGATAATAAATGCCAAAGTGCATTCGTAAGTGTTATCAATAAAAAAACCGTCGTCAGACTAAGTCACTACATCTTGTCGGAGGCGTGGCCGATGTTGTAGTCATGTAAATGATGACGGTAGTATAGTATATAGCAATAAATGAAAATTTAATGGTTAAGATTTCTTTTTCTAAACTCAAGTATAATTTTGAACTAAGAATAACTTGCTTTAAGACTTCAAAAGTTGTTGGTTGCCGTCGGTAGATTATTTCGATTAAGTATTCTCCGTGGGGTGTCAAAAACCTGGGCACTTAGCTGATGAGGCTGGGACGTTCCGAGAAGAAAGGTCGCTACATGGAATAGTCTCACCAATGAGATCATTAAATTTTTGATGTTTGCGTGCTTTGAGTAGTATTGTTTATTTAGCGGTAAATCTAAGAAATTCGGCCTAAAAGGGTGGAGTATCCCGCTATTACATTGCGAACATTCTCCTGTGGGGTCTCAACCTGATAACCTAAGTCGAACTCGGCTGGGATCTATCGAGAATATGCTGGTTGGTGGGTGATCTAGTCTTTTCCCCAGATTTCTTCAGAAATATCGTTATGCACATAAACTATACTACTTTCTAAAACTGTCGATCTAAATTTAACTTAAAATTAAGCACAATCACTCTAATTGAATAATGTCGGGAGCGAAATAGTTGACAAGGATAGTTATAAGTGCTGTTAGCATCTTTACTTGTACTTAACGGTGATTTCGTTTTTACGCTTAGTTTGGGACTAGTGAAAAATCGGGGACGATGAATTTATCCATTCGGACATCCGTAGATTATTCTATGGGCACTTCTCATTCTATGATCCCAGTGTTGATAAAATAAAGGAAGTCAAACAGGTAGTTAAGAAAAGAAAAAGGAAAATCCAAAAATATTAGGGATAGTTAGTGTACATAAAAAATTGTGAAAACAGGACTTGTCAAAGCTATGTTTCTTTAGCTTCCCTTGGACGAGACAACTTAGCTACTTTTCGTGGTTATTAGTCGAGGGGATTAAGATTCTTGGTTTCTTGAGTGTTTACTTCATAACATTGCGTGAGGACACGGCAATACCTTAGTATGGGGGATTTTGGTATGTGCTTAATTACACATACCATTTTCTATTAAAAACGGACTTAAATGACTAAAAACGTACCAAAAATACATTGTATTTGTATGTTTTGCATTTGAATTGTGCAGGAAACGGATATTCAAGAAAAGGACAAAAAGAAAGCCAAAAACGACAAAACCAAGCACGGAATGGAAAAGACAAAGTCAAATCGAAGCCAAAGTCAGTCAAAGTCAAAAGTCAACCAAGTGAAGAAAATACAACTTGAGGGACTAAAATTGCCAAACCTCAAAGTTGTGTTACAAGAATAAAAAGACAAGGGCTGAAATTAGAAATTGGGTGAAGTATAACTTGAGGGGCCAAAGCTGCCAACTCGGCCAAAACCATTTTTCCCGCCCAACAGAACCCAAGAACCAATCACAGGGTCTCTTCTCCCCTTTTACCCTGCAACCTCTACAACCCCTTGGGTAAAACATCTCCCCCACCTCCACTATCATCACCTCCCCATATATAATTGTCAAGTTGGCAATCCCACCACTTTCCAAGCTTTTCGATGGCTGTGATTGACTCAAAAGAAGCAAAAAAGAAATTGAAGGCTGGGATTTGTTTTAGAATCACCTCACACAACAGCACACTTGGGTTTTTGTCTCTACAAAGAAACACAGAAGAAAGCACAGCTGGAAGACCCAAGGAGGAAGTTATTTGTATAAATAGGGCCATTGTAACCCAAGAAAAGAGATCGATTTCTTAGTTAAATTTTAGCTTATTTTTATGCAAATTTACTCTTCCAAGTCTTGTAACTTTAATTTTCGTCTTAATGCAAATTTGGAGTTTTTAAGTCAATTCTTGAATCTCTGTATTTCTTTTGTTAGAAGCTTTACTTAATATGTTTTAAGTCTTATAAAATCATATAAGTTATTTGTCTTAACTCAAATACTAAGAATTTAAGTAAAGTCACAAAAAAATTCCACACTCAAATATACCACAGCTTATGGATGATAAGCCAGTTTTGGATGGGCTTATGGACTCTCACTAGCTTGTTTTATACAAGCTAGAGCTTGTAGACTCTTTGTTTAACCCCTGTTTTAAGCAAGGGAGTTGTAAGTTTCTATTTTTCTTATTTTTCTCATTTACTGTAGAACTACTTATTAATGCTTATTTGTTACTTATATTTGCTTATTTATGCTTTGTATGATGTTTAGTGCTTATCCTGCTTAGACTTCAGTTTAAAAATGATTTGTGCAAATTTCTTAGTTAGTACTGGTAGTATGTTTAGTTAAATACTGTTAGACTGATTTAGCTTATTTAAGTGCTTATTATTGATTAAAATCTGCTTATAAGTGCCTTATTTTGTTGTTTGATAATCTTTTCTTAACAAATTAGGATCAAATCAGCTTGAAATAAAGAAAAAAATGATTTTTGAAAACTTTAAGGGATGTTTGGAACAAGCAGTACTAACCCATAGTTAGTACTGCCAGTTCTCTTTTGGGCTTTTAAGCCAGCAGTACTAACTCAAAGCTAGCAGTACTAACTCCAGGTTAGTACTGGTAGTTAATACTGTTAGTTCATTTTTGCGTATTAGCTTATTATTTTTGCTTATTTAAGATTTGCTTAGCTTTTTAGAGTAGATTAAGCCCATTTTCGTTTACTGTCTTTAGTAGAGCTTATTTAAGTTTATTTGCCTTTTCAAAGTAATTTTAAGAGTTTATCAGTTTTTAGTTTTGAGCTTATTTGTCATTCTAGTTTATTCTAGTTGCTTATTCTTATGCCTGAGTGCTTATTAGGGATAGTTAAATATATGTTTTAGCTTATTTGCTTATTTCTTATTTCATTGTGTTTTATTAAAGCCAGCAGTACTAAATCTAAGCCAGCAGTACTAACTCAAAGCTAGCAGTACTAACTCTAAGTTAGTACTGCTGAGTTTCTCTTGCTTAATTTAGCTTAATTGCTTGTTGAATTTGCTTATTTAGGGTTAGTTTAGCTTATTAGATTTGTCTAGGCCTGTTCTAGCTTATTTACCTTGCTTATCTTTGTTTGCATTTTGCTTATTAGGTTTAGTGCCCAACTTGTCTGTTCCATTTTCCATTAGCTTATTTGAGCTTAAACTGCTTGGCAGTTTAGCATTTTTATCACCTTAGGGTTTAATAAATAAGGAAATTAGTTTCCTTTGGGGACCCAAGCCATCACTGACTTGGATCTGCCTCGTGCATCAACATAATTATGTCTCTTTAAAATAATTGATGCACTATTAAGTTTGGTAGGTCTCCAAACCCAACATGCTGAGGCCTTAACATCATTAACCTAATTTGCCCTTACAGCATTAACTACTATTGAATTTGGCCTAGCAGTATTAAATGCTTTTGGCCTAGCAGTATAAATTTCTCCCTTAGTAGTATTAACTTTTTGGCTAAAAGTTTTGTTAGTTAATGTTGTTCTTATATGATAGGGCCTATTTACAGTTGATTGTGATGATTTAGAAAAATGTGACATTGGTCTAGCACTATAAACTATAGTTTTGGGATGAGCAATATTAACAGGCCTAGCAGTATTAAGTAATCTTAGGCCAGATTTCATTAAAACTGCTCTTGGAACCATGTTCCTGTGAGCACTAGGGGTGAGACTTTTTAGCAGAATAATTGTAATTCACCCTTGTATAATTATTCCCAGATACCACCATTTCCCTTTGATTGTAATTGCAGTCAGCCTGCACATGGTCAAAACTTCCACAGACAAAACAAGCTTTATTGTACATCACAAAGTCACTTCCTAGCTGTTAGGACTTCTTATTATTCCAGTTTCTTTGATTTCCCTTAAGGCTTTGTGACCTATACATTTTAGCATACTTAACTGGTTTCCTAACTAGTTTTTCTTGTTGTTTAGGTCTAACAAATTCTATCTTAGCAACAGTAGGAGAGACAATTTTCTTTTCTAATTTATCATCTAACACCAACTCCTCAACCAATAGGGCGTCAGGAGATTTTATAACCTCATTAGAAATATCTTCACTAATACTCTTACTAGGCTTATGTCCATAGCCTTTAAACTCAGGCTGTTGGAATTCCTCTAGACAAGAGTTGGACAAATCAAGATTTAGGGGTGAAAATAACCCTGTATGGGGAGGTGGAACAGCATTACAACTTACAAATCCCATACCCTTTCTACTTTTATCAGTTATTTGACTCTCTATTAATTTGTCTAGACTCTTAGAAGCATTATCAAAATTTTCAATTTTAAGTTGATTGCTTTCTTTTTTTTTGCTTAAGCTTTTCTAACTCACTTTTAAGCATACTAAGTTCTGAGTCTTTATATGAGATATCTCTTTTAAGAATAGCAAGTTGCTCACAAAAAATAACCTCATTCTTTTTGTAAAAGACAAGTTTCTCTTCTATAGATGCTAACCCTCTTTTATAAGTAGCTAATTAAACTCAGATTTGTTAAACTCTATTCTTAAATCATCAAGTTGAGTTTTAAGAGTTTCAAAGCTTTTTATACAGGTTTTTGAACAAGTTTTGTCATTATGTACCTTAGAGTCTGAAAAAGCCATAAGAGCCATGTTTGTAGGGACTTCATCATCTGCCATATTGCTCCAGTCAAAACCAGCTCCATCAATAGCTACCATGGCTTTAAAAAAAGTTTCTTCCATATTTACAGTCCTTCTAGAGCTGTCTTGATTTCTATTCTTGCTATCTTGGTTCCTAGGTCCTCTGTATTCCCTTGCAAAGTATCCCATCTTATGACAATTAAAACACTCCACCTTAGACTTGTCATATCCAAGTGTGTCACTCCCATTGATAGTGATCTTTTTACCAGTTTTCTGGAAAAACCTTCTTGTCCTCATGCTCAGCAATGCTAACTGCCACTTCAAATCTATCTCTTCTATGTCATCTTCATAGATTTGTTCAAGGTCCTCATATACAAGTTGAGACCCGTTTGGTTGATTGGCCAAAAATGCATAAACATTGTCATCACTTAAGTTAGCAATACAAACTTGAGTACTAGCAGTGCTAACTTGAGTGCCAGCAGGGCTAAC
>BQNB010019362.1:21863-66943 GCA_026074375.1 Tanacetum coccineum | reverse complement strand
AACAAAAATATTTAAGGTCAAAGTTGACAAAAAAAGACTTAGAAAGTCAAAACTGGACAATAATTTTGGGACGGAGGTAGTAGCTTTTATTAAAATTGATATTTTTCAGCTTTTCTATAACTTTGCCTTTTTAGGATTTTGCAAAAAAACATAAAAAGGGGAAACCAAGGAAGTCGGGGGTGAGCAAGACTCGAATCCCCGACCTCAACTTAGCCTCTACCCTTTTTATAACACTCCACACACTAACCACTGTGCCCTTGGGACTTTTACGTCCTAAGGTGCGTGGTTTATTCTTTTACCACCTAGTTAAGTTTTGTTATAGAAAAGCACTTCGAGTGTTTAAAAGCTTTTTCCCGGCTTATTTAGTTTAGCTTTTTAAGTTTTTACATTTTTCCTGCATTCTGCTTATCATAAGCTATTTTTAGAATTTTACTTAGATTTTTAACTCAAAGTTTAGTATTTTTAATCATTTATTTTTGTTAAAAACTTTAAAAATCATAAAAAATAGAAAAAAATCAAAAAAATAATTTTCTTTTTTATAAAATTTTCTCTTATCATATTCTAGGTTTAGGTTGAAATTTACTTCCATAGGGTTAATATTTTGAAAATTTACTTTTTAAAGAACGGGATTCGATCTCCGTTCTCGTTTTCTTCGTTTTTGGCTTAAATTACTCTCGGTTTAGAATTTCCTTAGCTTTTTACTTTTAAATAGTTAATTAGAATTAGAAAAAGTTTAGAAAAGTATTTAGGGTTTAATTTCAGTGTTCTAGCTATTTGTCGTGTTTACTTTATTTCCCGTTATCGTTTTTTTTCGTAGTTAGGTTTTATTGTGCCTTTATTTGCTCATTATTAGGATTTTAGAAAACAAATCATCTTCGAACCAATTCAAGTCATTGTCCAAATAACAAACGAGGTCTCAATTTCATAAGTCTTTGGGAAAACGACCCGGTAATCACTTACCGGTTAAATGTGTAGTATTTTTGTAAGATTCTTCCTACTACCTTTGTCCTCAAGGGTAGTTTTGGAATTTTCTTTACTTTATATTATTACGCGTATTAAAACTATACAAACCAGAGTTCCACCATGTCAATGCACTGTTTAGAAGCGTACACGAAGCATACTTCACTTGGTACCTCTCTAGACAGTTGCTAATATGGAATACCGTTTCCATCTTCTCGAACCAACGAGTTAACCCAACAACTCTTTCTGTTCCATTAAAGCTAAGTGGCTGGCACTTCAGGAAGTCTTGATATGTGCACTCTCGAGCAGACACAAATCCTTCAAAGTTATAGACATTTCCTCCTCCGTTCTCATTACCATTTCCATTTCCTCCATTTCCATTTTCTCTATTTCCATTTCCTCTATTTCCATTTACTTCCTCTTGACCACCCCCATCTCTCATAAGGGGTTCAAGGTTCCTGGCAGTGGTACGATCTCCCAACGCTCCTGCCATTTTGCGATTGATTTGCTCGTTAATTCCTTCACGTGTCCTTGATGCTCCAGATCGAGTGTTAGGCATTGTCCTACAGCATAACAATACACAACACGATGAAATTCCGTGGCGATACGAGATTGTTAACGAGGTTCGAAAATAACAAGTATTATTATATGGAAATACAAAATCATAATAACTTCATGATAATGCCACGATTTAGTAATAATGCAATATGCAATAAGCAAAATAAAATATACCATTAAGTTAAGAATATCGAACATGGAATGGTAACATTTGATTTCATATCATCAATACTAAATGTTACAACACGGTTCTAAAATATAGGATTTACAAATCCCTAATAACTAGCTACTATTAGGTGATATAAGTCAACACTAAGATACTCAAGGAATAATCTAAGAACGGTAACCCAAATGCCTCCTGGCACAAGCCTCAAGCCTAGCAATCCTCATATGGTCATAAAATCTCATGGGCCGCTTCCATTACACTTCCTACCAAATAAGGAAACTAAATTCGCATCCATAAAGATATAAACAATCGTCTCCTTTTCTTTCCATATGTTGATCTAAACCATGTAGCCTTTCTGTGAGTACGTTCTCTTGCTTGAACGCCTCACTTTGGGCTGCCCATTTATCCATTCCCCTACTCGTCTTGATTGCATATGTCCTTTATTACTCAACGCATCACCCACTACATTCGCTTTATCAGAGTATCACACAAATCATTCTTCAAAGTCTGAAAAGCCTTTTCTTGTTCTATGCTCCACTCATACTTCTGATTCCTCTGAGTTAGGGAGGTAAGGGGGTTCAATAATCTTAAAAAACATTTGCGATGAACGTCGGTAGTAACTTGTCAATCCTAAGAATAATCATCCAATTCCTCACTGCCTCACTCTTACTCGAGTCCACGTGAATACGTTATGGTTGACAGACTGACAAGAAAATACACTTCTTCCAACCAAAACTTACACTTAGAAAACTTAGCATACAGCTTCTCCTTCCTCAGTGACTCCAACACTAACTTCATATGAACTTCATGTTCCTCTTTCTACTTTGAGTAGGCCAGAATGTCATCAATGAATACGATGACAAACCTACCTATGTACGGTTTGCAAACCTGGTTCATTGAGTCCATGAAAATCGCCGGTGCATTGGTTAACCCAAAAGGCATACCCGTAGACTCAAAATATCCGTATCTTTTGTTCCCCAAAATACGGTCTTGGAATGGCAATCCACTCATGCACTCGCAACTGATGATAACCTGACTGAAAATCTATCTTTAAGAAAGGACACACTCCTCGTAACTGATCAAACAAGTCATCAATCCTAGGGAGTGGATAACGGTTTTTAACAGTTAATTTGTTCAACTCACTATGATCAATACACATGCGAAAAGAACCATCCTTCTTCTACATGATAACAAAGAGTGCTCCTCACGGGAAAATGTCTAGGTTGTATGAAACCCTTCGTCTTGCAACTCTCGAAGTTGTTTAGACAATTCTTGCATTTCTGAGGGTGCCAGACGATATGGAGACTTCGCGACTAGCTTCGCTCTTGAACCAAATCTATGCGGAACTCAACTTGTCATCGTGGTGGTCTTCGACCAATCTTTCAGAAACACATCAATAAAATCTCATACGGTAGGAAATATCACTCAATTTCGGTTCATCTACCTTTGTGTTCATTAAGGTTTTCACGACTCCTTGAGTACGTTCACCATGAACCCAAAGTATCTCATCACCTTCCAACGGTATCCTAACCACCTTCTCATGACATACTATCACAAACTTCCTCTTGGTACAAACCAGTACACTCACCACAGGGCACATCAAAAGCGTCCACCGACTCATCAGTATCAAAAAAACTCAACGGGTTTACGAACAATCAAATAGGATAACAACCGAATATCGAGTCAAAGGCTAGAATGAATATAGGAGATTCCACATATGCAAATAGACGTTGATCAAATGACATAAGAATCACTTGTAAAAAATAAAAATAAAAAGAAAATAAAAAGGATAACATGTATGTATAGAGTGAAAGCGCAAACGAAAGAAAATCAACAGGCATACCACGAAAATGAACACATAAAAAATATAATCAGTTCGAAATGACGGAAATTATCTATACCAATTATTGACTTCACTTGACAAGACCAAATTATATAATTACGTTTTTATAAAAAACAATTTAAATTAAGGGAAAGTCGCATTTATGTATAAAAACTCATTTTAAGATTAATGCAGAATGTCTTAATTGTTAGCTTTAAAATATCATTCGGTTGTCATAAAATCTAGAGATGGTTATAATGGTGTATCGTACCTTACCAGTATGAATCACTTTAAACCTGCTTTTTATAATAAAATAAAATCTATTTAGAAAGATCATTTTATACGCAGTTTTCTCCAAATACCAACATAATACTTGCAAAGGGTTTTTATAATTATATCTCAATTATAAAATATGTTACTCAAACAAAGGACACCATAATACCAAAAGGGATCGTAAAACACCATACAGACCCTAACACAATTCTATTGTTTGAAAACGAAACGAAAATACCAGGAACCTTATACTTAAATAAAATCAAATTGAACTCGTACAAGAAAACTCATGTAAGACGTTACGTACCCAAAAGAAAACGTAAGGTATTATCCAAAATAACGATCAACAGAGCAAACCTACAAGGCTTCGATACTAACAAGTTCCCTAATGGGTTACGAAATAATCATAGGGATACACATAGAAAGGGGAGTAATTGTTCCACACTATATGTTAGGAACAATTAGTGCTTAAAAAGAAACCTTTGATTCTCATACGAGTAAATCAATGCAACGAATAGAACTAACGAAACACACCTATACCAAAATAGCAGATCCGAAACAAACCATCAAGCAACGAGCAAACCACCAATAATAATTAACTAATAATATAGGTATCCGCAATACTAGATAGCCAAGAGAAACTTCTCGATCTATACAACTCAATTTGAAAATTATCCTATAATTAGGGTAGAGAATATTTCTCCTACTCATACCAACCCATCCTTATCATGAATACACATATTAAAAAACATATTTACACTATACCTATAAGCAAACACACAATAAAGCAATCTTGGTTACAAGTATTAACGTGTGTGACAAAGGTGATATTTTGCTGGTCCAAGTTTATGTGGATGATATCATATTTGGTTCAACAAAGAAGGAGCTATGCATTGCATTTAAAAAGTTGATGCATGAGAAATTTCAGATGAGTTATATAGGAGAACTTACATTCTTCTTGGGATTACAAGTGAAGCAGAAGAAGGATGTCATATTTATTAGTCAAGGTATATATGTTGCTGAAATTTTAAAGAAATTTGGGTTTACAGAAGTCAAGACTGCAAACACACACACACACACACACGCACACACGCACACAAGCACGCACGCACGCACGGCCGCACGGCCGCACACATGCACACACACACACAAGAATCACCAAGAATAACCCGACTCCGCGGGTCCAGCCCTAATACGTGCATCCGACAAACGATCAACTATCCTATCTCCTTCGATTCCACAAGAGTCTCTTCTTATGGATACTTATAACACTTAGGTCCAGTTAGGAAAACAATTCCCCAACGAGACTTCTTACGGGTGGGGGAAAAACATAGCTAAAATACTAAAAAAGTAATATATATCATATTAGATATTGGTAGACAAAATAACTAAATGAAAACTTAACAAAATAGGAAAATATAAGCTATGCAATATAGCAGGGAAGCATAGCAGTTATAGAATTAAACACTTAAGCCCTAAATGTATCTACATGAGGGACCCTTAGGTTATAGTCTAGCCTCAACCACCTACTTCTCTATAACCAAAGGCTCTGATACCAATCTGTCACACCCCGCCAAGGCAGAAACACAAGGCGCGACGAGAAAGGGAATCATAACAACACATTGGATTCTATATAGAGAAACTAAATCATGCATAAAATATAAGGTATAGACACGCAGTGTCATGAAAATACCCAAATACATCAACAAAATCTAAAAGGCGTCATGACAAGAAATGAAGAGGCAGTTCATGCCAACGTCATACATGCAAACATATCAATACTTCCTAACAAAGCAAAACAAATAAGATTCATCATCCAAAACAATAACAAAATCTAGATAACTAAACTTCGCCAGCTGCCTGTGGCCCATTCTAGCCAATTTCTTAACTTTAATCTCATCCTGTTGAATACCTGAAAATGATGCTTATACGTCAATACAATGGTTGGTGAGAAACATAGGTTTTCAGACACACATATTCAATCCATTACCAAAATCATTAACCGAATTACTGTGATTATAAAACAATACTTTCGCATGACAATTATCTAACAACATACAACTCACATGCAATTCAATCCAATCCAAATCAACCACACATACACAAGCAGACAACCCTCAATCGCTCTTGGATCATACCAAATTCTTTTCCCTCTAGCTCAGGCCATGTATACCCGCAAGTAACCCTCCTGACTAGGCAACAATACATCAATTATCATATACATAACAAGTAGCACATAACGCATATCCAGTCCACATAATAGTCCTATGCATTTACACTAACACAAAATCACAGCAAATTTAAACAAATTCACACACTTACATCATTTCTATCCAAGTTTTTTACAACAATGTAAAAAAGGTACTATGTAACTCACCTAATGCTCAAAACGTAGCTCTCAATTTTCTATCACGCAACTAATAAAAATAAATAAACATGGTTACACGCGACCAAGGGTGTGATTAACTACCATCGGTCACCTCGACACCATTCCCAACCTTATCACATCATTAACTCATTATATTAGTTAACTACAATTTGTTCAAAAGTGTAGAATTTTAGTGTAACTTTAGCCTCTTAAAACCCTTACTTGCGACCTTCATAATGTTATACCAAAAAATACCATAATATCATTTATGATTTCTTACTACCATTGTGATTTCCACTTACTCATTACATGTGCAACTATCCCAAAATAAAAATCCAACTTCAAAACTGTCCCAATTCAAATCTGATTGTACACTAAAAAGTATGGCCCTAATTACCCTACTTAGACACACAATCAGAAGCTCTCCTTCTAGGGTTTCTTTATATACATATAGAACTTAATCACTGTAGATTGGCTAACCTTAATTCCACTTTTAAGTTAGGGTTTTACCCTCCTAAACATGACCTAAATCTGACCCGTATTTACTGTTTTGACAACTTTTCTTGTAACCAATATTTAACCAACTTCCAGAACTCCAAATCATCGAGGCCAGGCCCCCCCCCACCCCCTTATTTGAAAAATAGACACTTGAAATACAAATTAGGCTTTTGAATCATATCACAACACGTTTTTTAACCTCTAGATATCATCAGTTGAACACAGCCCTAAATTCTGCTCAACTCTAAATCATGAATTAACGCGATTTAAACCTAACCGCTTACACCAATAAGATCCTAATTAAACCCTAAACGTTCTAGCATGATTAAAACATCCTTAATTACAGAAGTTTTAAAAACCCTAATGATCCATCATATTAATTGTTACATGTTTTAAAGAAAGATTAAACAAAAGCTTAAGAAACATACCAAACTTGATTCTTGAAACACTAGAACACCACCTCGTTCTTGAATAAAAAAAATCTTTATTTTTTCTGTCTTAAGGATCGGCGATCACAAGGGAAAAGGGAGAGAGAAAAAGGATTTAAGGATTTTATTAGATTTGTATTTATACTAATAGAATCCTTATTGATATCAAATTGTTTCCTTTTTTTCCTTTATCCTTAACCGGCCAAACACCCCTTTAATTATATATTTTTTATTTTTTATTTAATTATTAATTTACTAATTATTCTTCCTTATACCTAAGTTTATAATAAAACCTAAGCTAATTTGGGTAAACCTTCTTACATAAACGTTGTGGAAACCGTAGAGGGGGGGGGGGGGAGGGGTGAATACGTTTTCTTTTAAAAACTTTAAATCTTTTGTATCAATTTTTACATACCTCTTGCTGGCGTCCCATAAATTTTATGGGGCCGCCTAATACATAATTGGCCGCCCTATTTAAAGGGACGCCTCCAGAAGAGTTTTTCAGACTAGATTATTTGTAACACATAACCAATCAGTGTTGACGCAATAAAGAGAAGTGTCGATAATGGTATTTACAAAAACATAGCACATACTAATACCAATATATCCAACTCACAATGTTTACTACAAAGAGCTACACCACCATGACTAACACAACATACACAACAATTTACACAATCCCTAAGCACAATACAATGTAAAAGTAAAGCGATATATGTAAAGAATAAGTCAAGGTGGAGAAAGGTAAAAGAAAATGCAACCTGACACCATTGAAAGGTGAATATATAGTGGTTCAGTCACGAAGCTCCTCTTCTCCCTACTCCACTCCCAGAGTATCCAACTCGAGAGTTACTATTTTCCGAGTTACTAATCAACAAGCTCCCTTTCAACGGAGAAAACCTTATAACGTTGCTTACATTATTTTCCGACACTAAGCTAGATGTCGAGATCTTCTTCGGGTACAACCAAACCCGTTATGTTATATGGCCCAACATAACAAACCTTAGTGTTTTTAATGTTCCTAAACACATAGACCGCGTCACTTTACATTATTTATAATCGACACAAATCTAGAAGTCGAGTCTAATCTTAGCTAGAACCAATCTACACATCCCAATGTTATTTTAAGGACTAAAATACAAACCAACCCACAATCAACCCTCCAAAATAAACCTCCAATTGGATCTACACACTACTAAAGATTGGAAGATATGAACTCTATCATATAATGTAACAATATTATAAATGGACTAACTAGACAACAAAACTTCGGATCTTACAGATGACGAAAGTTCTTCTCTTGCACTTGAGGATAAGGAGAACGGATTGAAATTTGAGAATCACATTTTAAACAAGATTAACCAAGTTAAATGATCAAAGATTTAAGAGATTTAGTAAGATAGGAGAGAGAAATAACTGAAAGAAAAACCTTATGCAAAAGGGTTTATGAAATCATGGAATGACCCACTATTTTATAAGAGCTGTAAAGCAGAGAGTCTGGCAATGGCGGTCCCCGACGGTCCCCTTAAAAATAAGGAGGGGCCACAGGCCTATAAAGGGGTCAGCCGCCAAGACTCCGCTCTCTATTTTGTCTTTTTGTGAGGATTGTTTGTAATCTGGAATAGAAGCTTCCTTTTGGGGTGTGAAAACCAGATTTCCAAATATTTTTACTTAAATAAAACATTTCTTTTATTAAAAATATTTTGGTTTATTTATTTATGTGAAATACTTTAGTAGAAATGTAATGGATAAGAAAAAAAATATTTTTTCTTTGATCATCCTAACAAGTTAAATTTGTTTGTACACATACCTTAATGTGATTTACATCGGGTTGCAAACAAATGTCGGTGTTTGATGCAGACTTTGAGACATCGCTGTTGGTTGATGCATGTATGCATTGATAATTGTGGTTACAGTAACTTGCTACTTTAACGTTAATTATTAACAATTTACATGTTTGTCATACTCCAAAACATAAAGAGATCGTATAGATTAAATATCATAATATTTGCACTAACAATCTCCCCCTTTTTGATGATGACAAACTATGTAAAATATAACACATAGTAGACTTTAAAAGTTACTCGTTTACACTCCCTTCTCCCCCGTTTGTCGAAGCAAAAAGGTATAGTATAGATTATGGTTGGAGCATATAGGTTAGAGGTTTGAGAAGAAGACGTGAGAAGAGGGTACGTGCTCCGGGTAATAATGTTGAAGGAATGAGAAGCAGGGATATGTGCTTCAAGTAATATAGTTTTGAGGTAGAGGAGAAAGATGCGATAAATAAAGGTTTTACACTCCCTTCTCCCTCTTTTGTCGAAGCAAAAAGGTATTATGTGGATATGAGAAGAAGACATGAGAAGATGGTATGTGCTCAGGGTATATAGTTTTGAGGAGAGGATATGAAAAATAAAGGTGAAGGTCATTGTGTGTTTCTTGGATAGTTTAGAAAAGGTCATGAGAGGTGAGAAGTAGGCAAGACAAGAGGGTAGGTATTTCGAGTGTATAGGTTGAAGGAATAAGGAAAAGGTAGGTGATCCAAGTATATTGGTTGGAGGAATGAGAAGACAACATGAGAAATAAGGTTGAGGTGGCTTTGAAGTGGAGGAGGTGAAGTATTTAGAGTACGAATGAACCCTTCACTGTATTTGACAATCCTCGATCCTATCTTCCTATAAAGGTGAGCTTGCATCATCCCAGTGAAGTCTTCTATCATTACGGTTTAACCAACTCTATACTATTTACCTACATATCTCCTAGCTTCCCCTATCTTATTGCGTCCCCATGATAATATCATTCCTTGTATATTGACTCTAACGGATCCATGGATCAAATAAATTACCATCGATGCTCAAGAAGTTCGATGCAATTTAAATGAGTAGAGCGCTTGCAAGTGCTCCCCCTCGGTGTATGCTCCCCCTTGTTTGGAGAACCAAGGAATCAAGATATTGTTGTGCTACAAAACAAAGTTAGTAGACAAGTGCACATATACATATAGCAAAACATTAGCGGGGAACTAGACATACACTTCTAGGTTTTATTATTCTAAAGTATGACACTTTTGAAAGAAAGTTAGAAGCTAGACACATGCAATCATTATTTAAAAAACAACAATCTAAATGATATAATTAAAAGACTCAAGACGTATGTTTACAGAGAAAGATTAGACTGACTTTTGATAAACGAGAATTGGATTCGTTTATTGATTGACACAAAAATATTATGAGAATGACCTTTTTAAAAGTAGACGAATGACACTTAATATCTTGGCAAAATATGTCAAATATATATATATATATATATATATATATATACTTTCAAAGAATAAAAAGAAAAATAAGACGAGGATGGAGACGATGTGCTCTTGGATGTGAATGAAAATGATTCCATAGAGCCGAAAAGTGGGAAAGGATGAGTGATACTAAAGAAGGAACGTGTTGACGAGAGGTTGATAGAAAAGATTGATATATCATTTGCACTAACAATTGATGTGCATATGATCCTATCGAGACAAAAGTGGATGATTGGGAATTCAAAGGTTTGTTTGGTGTTTTGTTGGTTGACAATGTTGAGGAACAAAGGTGGGCAATGCACATCAAATAACCAAGCATCTAATTCACCTGAGAAAAAAATGCTTAAAAAGTGTCAACATAAAGTTGGTGAGTTCATAGGTTTCTGTAAACAAAATTTTGAACCAAAGTTCTGTAAAATATGTGTGACCGTTTCAATCCTTGTATGTTCCCCAAAATGTATGTATGAATGTTGTAATTCAAAGAGTTGTAAAATATGCATGACCATTTCAATCCCCAAATAGTCCCAAAAACGTATGTATAAATGGACCACCTTTGTTCAAAGTATGCATGATAATCAAAACCATCACGAAATATTCCAAATATGTATGGTAAAAATGTATAAGTGTAGGACCGCAAGATTTCCCAAGTGTATGATAATGCAACAGATGCAGACATCATACAGATGTAATTACGTTTTCTTAAGCTCATGATACTGAAGCTCGACATAAATAAATAGCAATATAAAATTGCCCACATTGCCCGTATTGATGTTCTACCCGGAACATCCCAAATCCGACATGGTATACGTTCATTCCCGGTGATAGCTAGTCACCCGAATGGGGGCGTCACCCCCAAATATATCTATTTATAACATTCGCGCTTACTGTGACCAATCCAATTGGTTATACAATAATTAACAGTTCATGATAATGGGCTCATTGGGTACTGTTACCTAGGCAAACACGTAATCATAATATAAAAATGTTCACTTGCGTCTAATTGTAAAAACGCATGCATATGTTTCTCACCCCAAAACGCGTCCATAAGTGTAACCAAGTATTGTATCTCACCGCGAGATATATAAATAAGTATGTAAACCAATTTGTAATCAACCATGTAAATGCATTTGTAAACAAGCATGTTCTCACCCTAAAAATATATGTAAAACCAGTAAAACATGGGGCTATAAACTCACAATATCCTTTAAAAGCAATCACATTGTTATAAGATAACCGAGTAAGTAAAAGAGTTGTAAACAAGCATGTATCCCCCTCGAGGGTTTATAAAACATTCAAAAGATTGAAAAGCGAGGTTATGAACTCACATTGATGATGAAGAACGATTGGCAGATAGGCATCTAATATGCACAACACAAACGGAAGACGAAGCGGCTCGATCAAGAAGTTGCAACTAATCTTAATGGCTAAGTCCCACTAGCCTAGGATAATGTATTTAGACTTCTCAATGAATGGTTACATCAACGCGACACGTTGATAAAGATTTAGATTTAAAGTTGTAATAGTTTGGTGGCTGGTTAAATAAATTGAAAAGTGAACGCAAAGTATGTAATACATTCTTTATATATTACATATGAAAAATAAACCATTATATAACTCGTACCGTGAATCATATAACAAAGACTAGCAATCCAAAGATTAATGTGAAGTATATAATACTTTGCAGGTATTATATAAGGAGCGTGAGAAAATAATTTAAACAAAATACTTCGACACCAATTTAATTAATAAGAAGTCCTTGCATAAAAGTGGACACACGTCTTAAAGTTATAGTTTAAACAAACGATGTTTGTAAAGCTTCTACAACAATTATGATGTTATCTTCTAGCTGACAATTATAAAATATAAAAAAATATTTTATAACTTCATAATTTGTTTCCTCGACGGGTCGTGTCTAAAATAGTTATCTCATTGTAAAAGTATAGTTTTCGTTCGTTTATCCGGTTATTGTATAATACAAATTACTATATTTTTAAAATATAACTTAGTCCCTTTTATCGGTTTCCAAAATAATAGAAGCCTTAGTAAAACATTACTAAATATAAAAGTTTATATAAATTTTGCCATGACACTTCCGTTTATATATCGTTTCCCATATTTATCAAATCTAAAGTTTTTCCACTTTTCAAACAATTCGCGTGTTTCAAATATATATTCTTATATATTTTTATATAAACTAAGCAAAGTAATAATTATTATATTTGTTTAACCATTTAAACCACCAACCGGTTTTATATTTATAAATCTTATGATATATTTACTTATCAATTTATATAACCCCAACAAACCCATACGGTAAATCTGCTCACCCAAACGCACCTATTTCTGCTAAACCAACCAAACAGACCCCTTTGTTGTCTTCTCTAAACCCAAACGCACCCCTTGGTTCTTATGTTAACCCAAACGCACCCCTTGGTCCAAATCTGCCCAACCAAACGCCCCTTTATTTCAATGCACTAACGGACAAAGAACCCAATCGTGGGTAGTATAGAATGGTAAATCTGAGGTCGTCCCAAGAGCTAAGTTTTAATTAGTTTTAATTTGAAATGTTACGTTTGAAAAGTGGTTTGAATTGATTTGAAATAAATAACAATAAAATAAATTACTAAAAAATTAAAAAAGCTAAAGATATCAGGAGAGAAAACATGTTAACCTAGTTACTTCATTACTATTGTTATGAAAAAGCATTCCTGTGCAATGTTAAACTATGGTTTCATTAGCGGTTTCTAAGTTCGATAGACTTGAATATGCATATGCAGTCTATCCTATACTCCCTGCGATTTTGAATCAGTCCCAAATTCTAAGTTAGATAGACTTGAATATGCATATGCAGGTTATCTAGATTGTAGTGATTAATCCCAACTATTCCCAAAACATATCTAATAACCTATAAAAATTATTAACCCTTTGAAAAAGAGTTTCTGTGATTTTTAAGTATATTAAGTGATAAGTGCGGTGACCGGTTAGTTCCTACACTAGGTAAGGAGTTAGTGATCCTCCCTAGTACTCATTGGATTCCATATTGACTAGATAATCTAATAATTGGGCAATCTGGTCATACCGACCCATACTGCCAAACCAGGGGGTAACGAAAGTCAAGGATATCTATTGATAAAACTTATCTAATAGGAAACGCAAACATCATAAACAACTGTAATTATCATAACTAGGCCAGCACTTTAAGTGCTTAGCCGCTCATGGTAACGGAAACACAGCAAGAAATAGAAGAAATCATAGATTAAAAACTCATAATTCTTACAGTATTCGTACTTGAACGATTAAATACAAAAAGTAAGAAAAGTGTGATCTCTCTTAGACTCTAGGTGGAATTTTTGGAAGGTTGGAAGCCTTTGTCGCCTCTCTAATTGGCTGTGGAGGAAGTGATGTCGGAATAGGTTAAATGAGGCCTCTATTTATAGGTATCGAACCTGTTATGGCGTAACCAATAAAGGGGTTACGCCGTAACCTTCTTACACGACATTCCATATTTAAGCAGTTGTTACGGCATAACCAGATATGGTGTTACGCTGTAACCTTCAAATAATTTCCATATGTATGTGATCTTCATTCTATATTTGTGGATCTTCATGGTTACGGCGTAACTAGATATGGTGTTACGCTGTAACCCTATCTTGGGTAAGATTTCCTTCCAAATATTTGTTTACGGCTTAACTAGATATGGTGTTACGACGTAACCTTGTCCTTGATCTTCGTACTTGCTTAATTTATGTTACGGTGTAACCATTTTTAGTGTTACGCCGTAACATTCTTCAGAAAATTACACTTTGAGCCCTTTTCCCCTTGTTTCTTGTCACTTTCCTGCATTTCACCTGAAAACTACAAAATGATAGAAAATATCTCGTTTTTGAGTATTAGTGAAACATTTGCAAGTAATATAGGGGGTCTTTTTCCACCAAAAAGTATTAAATATTTGATGTTATCAGTCATGTGATTGACAATAAAGGTGTTTATGTTGATCATGCCAAGATTAAAGCTATAAGGAATTGGGCTGCTCTAACGACACCAACAGAAGTGAGGTAATTTCTAGGATTGGTTGGTTACTATCGAAGGTTTATTGAAGGGTTTTCTTTGATTTTTAAGCCTCTGACTAAGTTGACTTAGAAAGTTAGGAAATATGAGTAGGGTAAAGAAGAAGAGGAAGCTTTTCAGACACTGAAGCAAAAATTATGTAGTGCACCTATCTTAGCATTGCCAGAAGGGACAAAAGATTTTGTGGTTTATTATGATGCATCACTCAAAGGTTTTGGAGCCGTGTTGATGCAACGAGAAAAGGTTATAGCATATGCTTCCCGACAATTGAAGGTTCATGAAGAGAACTACACAACCCATAATTTGGAGTTGGGAGCCGTTGTTTTTATTCTTAGGTTGTGGAGACATTATTTGTACGGGATGAAGTGTGTGGTTTTCACTGATCACAAGAGTCTCCAGTACATTCTTAATTAGAAAGAGCTCAACATGAGACAACGAAGATGGATTAAGCTTCTAAGTGATTATGATTGTGAGATTCGGTATCATCCATGGAAAGCGAATGTAGTGGCTGACGCCTTAAGTTGGAAGGAAAGGATTAAGTCATTGCGTGTTTGAGCTTTGGTGATAAATGTTCATAACAATCTACCTAAGCAGATTCTTGACACTCAGAAGGAGGCGATGAAAAGGAAGAATGTAAGGGCTAAAAAGTTGGGAAGGTTTATTACGCAAATATTTAAGTTTTACCCTGATGGGACTCATTGTTTTGGAAAGCGTGTTTAGTTGTCGCGATTTGGTGGGTTAAGGGACTTGATTATGCACGAGTCTCAATAAGTCCTTGTTACACTCCATTCAACAGGGGATACTGACAGATGTATCAAGATTTGAAGCTGTTGTATTGGTGGCCGAATATAAAGGATGATATTGCCACCTATGTTAGCAAGTGTTTGACTTGTGCGAAGGTTAAAGCAGAGCATCAAAGACTGTCTGGACTACTTCAACAACCAGAAATTCCCGTGTGGAAGTGGGAAAGGATCACATATGGATTTCGTTTCTGGGCTTTCGAGGACATTGAGTGGGTATGATTCGATTTGGGTCATTGTTGATCGTCTACCATCTTGCTCATTTCTACTATAAAGAAGACGGATAACATAGTGAAGCTCAGCAACTCTACCTAAATTAAGTTGTCTGTATGACTGGTGTCCTATATCAATCATTTTGGATAGAGATAACCATTTTACGTCTAGATTTATAGAGATTGCTTCGAAGGCGTTAGGCGTGGAGCTTATAAATTTTAGATATGAGTACCTTTACTACCCTCAATCGGATAGTCAGAGCGAGAGGACAATACAAATGCTTGAGATGATATGTTGCACTGCAATGTGTATTGAATTTGGAAGTAGTTAGGGATCCACTATATCTGCCATTGATCGTAGTTCTAATAAACAATAGTTTACAACACAAGTATAAGGCATGCCATTTGAGGCTTTGTTATAGATAGAAATGTGATCGACTGTATGCTAGAGTAATGTTGAGATAGCCAAACTCACGGTTTGGAATGATTCAGGGCAATCACAAAGAAGATTGTGCAAATTAAGAACCGCTTGTTGACTGCTCGTAGTCGCCAGAAAAGCTCGCGGATAGAAGATCTAAGCCGTTGGAATTTGAAGTCGGGGATATGGTGTTGCTCAAGGTATCTTCGTGGAAGGGCGTTATTCATTTTGGAAAGCGCAGAAAACTAAGTCCACGTTACATCAGACCATTGAAGATCTTAGCAATAGTAGGTCCGGTAGCTTACATGTTGGAACTACCTGAAGAATTGCGAGGGATTCATAGCACGTGTCATGTTTCCAATCTCAAAAAAGTGTTTAGCGGATGAAAATCTCATCATCCCACTTGACGAGATTCAACTTGATGATCAGCTGTACTTTTTTGAAGAACCGGTGGAAATTGTAGATCGAGAGGTTAAGCGACTTAAGCAAAGTCAGATTCCTATCGTTAAAGTTCGCTGGAATTCGCGAAGAGGACCAGAGTTTACATGGGAACGTGAAGATTAGTTCAGAGATAAGTACCCTCACCTTTTTGCAGAAAAGGAAGGAACGAATAAGTCAAACTAATCACCGAGACGACGCTTCCTTAAAGTGGGAGGAATGTAACAACCCGAGTTTTAGGTCAATACTTACTTCAAACCATGATAATTATTTTACTATATAGTTGGTTATGGTTGTTATGTTTTTAGTCGGTTTGGTGAAAATTTCCAATTATCAGGTAAATTTCAAGCCGTATTTTAAATTTTTATTCGTTTAAAGCGTTTGAGAAAATTTGAGAATTTTCATTTCTTGCATGAGAGCGAAATTTATTTATTTTAGTGTCTTTATGGCTTTCCCGAGGTTTTTATATAAATCCGTGTCTAATAGTCGTGATGTCGTGGATTTATACAATTTCTAAAGGTTTTATAAATTAATTAAAGTCGCATGCAAGAAAATATTGACATAATGGTGAAACCCGAGCCTTTGGTCGGTTATAAGCTCGAAACAAACACCCTTGTGATTTAATTTTGAAAGTTGAAAGATGGAGGGTCAAAAGTGTCAATAAGCCAAAGTGTTTTCCTATATAAGTATTTTCAAACACTCTTTTTCCATTTTTTTAAATGTTTACTTCTCCCCTTCCCCCCCCCCTCTTCCTCCTCCTTTAAACCGACAAGCCACCATCATCTCCAAAACCTTAGAAAAATGTATATGCATTGCGATCTAATTAAATATTATTAAGTGATTTATTTTGCGGATCTTCCTAACTCGCGACCTGATCTGAATAATATCTTGTCTTTTATTCGTCCTATTGCTAAGAGAATGTCCTCTAGGAGAGTTATTGCTAAGTTGGTTCTAGCGGCCAGTTGTTATTTTATTTGGCAGGAACGAAATTCAAGGTTGTTCAAGAATAACAAGAAGATAGTTTCTCAAGTGATTGCTTGTGTTATGGATTCGGTTTGCCTCAAGTTGATGTCATGCCATTTTAAGAAGTCTAACGACGGGGAGTTCTTCTCACAGATTTGGAGGTTACACGAGAATTGTAGTTTTTAATGGTTATGTATGTTAGCTTATGCACCATTAGGTAGTTTTTTCCTATTGGTGTTATTGGATATGTATTCTAGCGTTGTAGTCATATGACATGTCATATGATTAGGGGTTGTTCAAGCGTGTGCTTGAGGTTAATGTGACATTCAGTCACATTCCATTGTACTTATTGGCTTTTTGGGTTATTAATATATTTTACCGGGGTCTAGTCCCCTTTACCCAAAAAAACTATTACAAATTATTAATCCTTGTATAGTTGTGAGCATATCCCACTAAAAAATTTATCACATACAATACGTATTTTGCTAGTTTTTATTTGCGTTAATTTCTTGAAGATGTGGGTTGAAAATGGTGTTTATAGTTGATAGATCTAGTTGATTGGAAAGTGGATTTTGATTAAAAAGATTTGGTTTGATGTTTGTCCTTGGTCGAAAACGGTAAAAGGGGAAAAGCCGAAGGAAAACTTTTGTGAGCTATTTTATTGTGTCAAGTGATTGTAAGAACACTATTTTAGCTTGTTGCATTCTTATTTTATGTACTATGTTGCGCGTATATAGTTTATACTATAGATCCGAGTGCGAAAGTATCAAATAAGTATTTGGTTGAGTGATTTGAAGTTGGATGAGTTATGAGTTAAATTGCTACGTAAAGAGTATTTTTTGATGTCGTTGGAGGTGTATACTTGGCATATTTGATGGGTATCGTCCACTAGCTTATTTTGACCAAAAGTTTGTCCGCCTACTTAGCGTGTCGAGAAATTTTTTTAATTCGTTTTAGGCTTTGGAAAAATGATTGAGAATGTTCTGGGGTTCGTTTTGTTTATAGTGGTTCTCGGAACTCTTATAATGACTTTTTACGGGACACTAATTAAGTGTTGTTAAATTTTGGTGTAAAAGGTCATCTGCGAAGTTTGACTTGAAAGGTCAAAACTTGAGTATACTCTGGAATATGGTATTTTATGAGAAAAGGGTTGTAGGTTAGCAATTAATAATGAATTTATTATTTCGGATTTATTTTTATCCTTACTTTCGGCAAATTCTTTTAAATAAATACTTGTGGTAAATCTTGTACACATGTAGGTTGTCAATTAAATATTTATGCATGCATTGAGATTGTTGGTTATGATTATTGTGTTGCTAGTTAGGGTTCTCTATGGTATATGTTCTCGTAGTCAGGTACGCTATATATTTGATTTTTAGGGTCAGCGGTTGAGCGTGATGGTTTTTTGCGTGTGTTGAGGTGTTGATTGGATACTTATGATTTAGGTGAGTTCTTAGCTTGATTTTATTTTTTTGATTGGTGGTCTTATTACCGCTGGGGAGATTACTTGCTGGTTTTGAAATTTTCGATCACTTATAATTTTTTGGTGGCGAGACCGATTATGGTGATTATTTCGCATGTGTTGTATTGCTAATTTGTCCCTAATTTCATAAACCATTTTTTAAAAATTTACCGGTGAGGTAACGCTTGTGCATTAAATAGACTATTGGTTTGACAAACCTTTAGGGTGTAATGGATCATTGGGTGGAAACACCTGTCACGGACGTTTTGTTTGACGCGAGTATGTATGAGGAATAATCCTGGTTTTGGGGCATGGTTTTTAGACAAAGTATGAAAAGATATCATGTATTCTTAAGTATCGGTTGTATGAGCTTAATGTGTGAAATGAATGATTGGATACATTGGTATTTGTTGCAATGTTTTCCCGATAGCAAACTATATGTGTGTTCAACGTTTTTATACTTATTGTTTATAAACTCTAATAGATTCATCAACAATTTTGTGACGTTTTTAACATGTTTTTATCTAAGGTATACCAAGGCTGTTGGCATTGATGGACGTTGTGGTTTTGTGGTGTGTTTCCTATACATACAAACTCGTTTTTAGGGATTTAAGTGTGTAACTTTTAGGAACCGAACCCTATTATTAAAAGTCGATTATAGCAGCTGTTTAGGTTGTTTTTTGGGTGTCAAAACCGTTTTATATCAGCCTTAAACACATTTTTTAATCAAGTGAAGTCTTCTATCTTTTATCATTCAATATGTCTATGTGTTGTTTGATTATTTATTGTTCTTTGCTTCTTTTTAACATGTTAGGCTAGATCCATTAGTATTTACTTATGATTGCATGAAACTTAGTTTGTAGATCCTTTTAATATTAATTTTTGTGATGGAAGTGCGCGTTAGGCTCTAGAAAACAAGCTATAAAATATTACATTAGCATAGATGTCTAGGGAAACGCGAGTGTGTATAAAGGATACCATCGGTAACAGTCTTCATACTACCTTACCCCTAAATGGTTGATCCCTCTTAAGTGTTTTAATGCATGTAATGTACTCTTAGGGGCCTTGTAATAGTCTTCATACCACCTTACTTGTGCGTTGCCTTAACAGAATATTACATAGACGGTGTTTTCGTGTAACTCATTCATGACTAAGGAAATACTTATACAGATCATCACAAGTGTGACAAAGCAATAGAATTAAGAGAATCAAACTGAGGAGTAGTGCATGATTAAGTAAATACATTTGTTTACCCATAGAGTTTTCACCAAAGCAGTTTAGATTTATATTTAGTTTAATTAGTTAAAACCAAACCACCTCAAAACCATAATTTTACCTGTTTTCTATAAAATACAAAAATACAAAAATAATCTTCTTTCAACACCTTAAATCTCTTGTTGATCCCAAACCTTGATTGATTATTTAGCTTGTAAAGAGTATGTTACCTTGGATAAATCCAAAATAACAATAGTAGAGACTTTGTATGTATATTAAAGTGTATGCGGAATCTACACCTTAATACTCTAGAAGTAATATCAATGGAACAATATATATGAATGAACAATGAATAACCAAAAAGCTTCAATATTATTAGATCAATAATACGAGTACTCTTAACCAGTACTAGGGTTTACAACCTTGAAGCATGCAAACGTATTCTCAAAAGTATTGAAAGGGATGTATCTAAAACCTTAACCCAGGACCTCCTTTTATACACCAAGGAGTCCTTTACAAGATAACTACAAATCTTAGCATATCTTCTATAATTCTAAACAAATATGTATCTTCCTAACTTTATAAGATATGCATTCCATACTTATCTTGTTACACGTCTTTATCTTCAACATCTTCAGCAGTATTAACTTCCTCTGGCAGTACAAAATTAACAATAGCAGTACTAACATTATACTGGCAGTACTAACTCAGTTAATACTATTAGTTCTATTTCCAGCAGTACCAATCCTTGAAGATTTATTCCCAACAATCCTCCCCTAAACTTGTGATTTACTTTCAAATCCCAAGTTTCTTCTTAAACTAAATCTTCTATTCTGCTTCTGCTTAGGATTCTTCCAAACACACTTTCATTGTTCTTCAGTCTAAGACTTAACAAATTTGAGAAGTTTAAAAGCCATAGTACTTTCATTATTAACTTCTAATCTCCAGTTTAGCATCTTCTCAAGTGTTTCTTTGGTGAGTGGATACTTCTTTTCTACAAACATGTGGATAGTTAGTAAAGTACCATCAACCATCAGTGAGTGAACTCCACAAGTCTCATACAGTTTCCAGCTTATCATCTTCCATTCTTGTTGGTTTTTCCAGATGTTATCATCTTCCTTAGGATCTACCAACACCTTTAGATCTCCCTATAGTAGCAAATCATAACCAACTGGATCATTATTTGGAAACTTTTCCATCACAAGCCTATGCAAATTCAACACATCATCTCTATCAAAAGTTTCAAGCATTCTAGAGATATTTAAGTAATACTTAGAATTTCCATCTGCTCTTGTGATCTTGTAAACATGCTTTTCATTTTCTCCAAAATTTCCAAGGATTTGTGACTCCCATTCAACTATTGGATACTTCATATCTAATACTTCATAATCCATATCCTTATCCTCATCTAAAACTATCTTCAAACTGAGTCTCAATTCTTCCTTCTCAGCATCATCCTCATGCTTTTGCTTTTTAGTCTTTTCTTCATCCTGAGCTTTTCTTGCTCTTTTTCTAGGCAGTGATTTCCTTATTCTTCCTTCAGACTTTGTGGAACTCTCTTTCATAACTTGTTGAGGTTCAACATCTTCTTCCACTGGTTTTAAAGACTCTTTTGAAGACTCTTTTTCCAGTTCAGATCCCATAGGAACAAAAGTATTCACTTGATCCCATACCTTTTCAAAAATTGGTCTAATGTCTTTATATGTCATACCTTTGAAGTACCTTTGTTTGTATCCTGCTTGATTCTTCAAATACATGATCATGTTCCTTCTCACTTCAGCAACAGAATATTGTCTATTCAGTTGTGCATGATACCTAAGTACACCTGGATCATTCCAATCAATCTTATGAGCCTGATTAGGTTTAGCAAGAACTTCTTGTCTTTCATCTAATTGCCTTTGTAATTCCTGGGCTACTTCAAAATCAGACATTTCTTGTTCTTGTTCTTCCTTAGCCCTAGCCTCTTGCTCAGCATTGAATCTTGCACGTTCTTCCTCAAATAGCTTCTTAGCTAAATCTTCATCAATAGTTAATTGCACTTGTACTCTTTTCTTTAACTTCTTTGGAGGCTCAGGTTCTGTCATAATTCCTTTACCTTTTTCCTTTGCTTTTGAAGCACTCCTTCTAATATATACAAGTGCTGCAGCAGCGGTACTAACATCAGTACTGGCAGTACTAACCTCTGGACCAGCAGTACTAACTGGTACATTAGCAGTACTAATCTCCTTTTCTCCTTTTTCACCACTTCCTTATACACACTTCAAAACTTATGAACAAGAGGCGGAGCTTGCATCATCCTAGTGTAGTCTTGCTACTATCAACCCAGTCTTATTCATCCTTAAGATATCTACATTGACACTCGTTGAAACCCTTAGCTCATTGCACTCTCTGACCTGTTGAATTCCATGTATAATAGGTCTCTGCTGGATCCATGGATCAAATTTGTTTGCAAATCCTATCCTACATCAAGGGTAGTTTCGTGCGACATAATATATATATATACTATATATATATATATATATATATATATATTATATATATATATATATATATAGGAGCGATATTAAAGGGTTGGAATACACATATCAAGAAATATGTAGATTTCATAACGGTTGCAACTCCCCCTCGGTGTATGCTCCCCCTTGTTTGGGGCACTAAGGAATCAAGCTACGAAAGTGTGCTACAAAAGAAAAAATTAGCAGTGTGCACATATTATATATTAAACGATGTAAGCGTATATTATCAATGCACTAACGGGGAAAACAAGATATGCATGTCTTAGATATATGTTCTCTAAAACTATGACATTTTAAAGAAAAATTTAAAACCTAGACACATGCAATTGTTGTTTTAATAACAACAACCTAAATCCATGATAAAAGGAATCATGACGTATACTTAAGACCTAAGAATGTTTAGGAACCAATGATAAGGTTCGATCGACACATGCTTAAGGACTAAGACTTGACACACTATTATTATGAGAATAACATCTTTCAAGTTGTCATTTGGATAAGGAGTATCAACGTATTTTGGATCGACATATTCCTTTTGGTACCGTTATCACTAACCAAGATGATGATATGAATTTGAAAGTATGACACTTTGAAAGAGAAGTAGAAACTAGACACAAGTAGTCATTATTTTAAAAATAGCCTAAATGATGAAATAAAAAGAATCGAGACGTATGTTTACGGAGAAAGATTAGACCGACTTTTAATAAACGAGAATGGGATTCGTTTATTGATTGACATAAGAATATTATGAGAATGACCTTTTAAAAGTAGACGAATGACACTTAATAATATGTCAATATATATATATATATATATATATATATATACTTTAAAAGAATAAAAAGAAAAATAAGACGAGGATGGAGACGATGTGCTTTTGGATGTGAATGAAAATGATTCCATAGAGTCAAAAAGTGGGAAAGGATGAGTGATGCTAAAGAAGGAACGTGTTGACGAGAGGTTGATAGAAAAGATTGATATATCATTTGCACTAACAATTGATATGCATATGATCCTATCGAGACAAAGGTGGATGATTGGGAATTTAAAGGTTTGTTTGGTGTTTTGTTGGTTGACAATGTTGAGGAACAAAGTGGGATGTGAAAAGAGGTGGTAGTTCTTTCATGGTGGAAGAATATGAGAGACTCAACAATGTGGTGACTCAATAACACTTGAAGATTGAATATCTTCTTTATGTTCTTCACTTTTTAGAAAGTGGAAAGTTTAGCGAAGGAGTGACATTTGCATTTCGCAAATTACTTAAATATTTCGGAAGAAATAACTAAGTTGTCAAGGGATATAGGAGGAATTCTAATAGTAACAAGACTATTAAAAGAGAAGAAACGTTTAGACGTGAGAGGAAACGTTAGAGAAGATAAGACTTATTAGAAGTGAGACGACTACTAGAAGTGAGAAGACTATTAAGAAAGAGAGGAATCATTTAGAAGTGAAAAGACCATTCGAGAAAGGAGGTTTACGAGAAGTGATGATCAATTTATGAGTATGACGATTGTAAGGATTATGTTTGAGAATGAGACGCATTTCATTATGAAATTCACGACTATTAACACCATAAGCAATGATGCTTATGAGAATTAGGATATAAGGATGACCCATTGATCTTTAGAGAGATGTTGGGCATAGGTTTGGGTGCAAAGTAGACGTCAGCTCGTAGCAGAAGAGAGGAAGTGTTTGGTTATGGATTCAGAAAAGAATGAACGCTATAACAAGCCTGCTGCCGGCGGTCCTAGATATATCTGGGGGCCGCCAGAATATGTCTGAGGGCCGTCAGACCGCCAACAGGAGAGGGATTGGTTTTTGACAAATTTTGTGAAGGGAGTGACATTTTAATTTGCATTTTGCCAATTAAAAATGCTTAAAATACTTTGGATGAAGTAATTAAGTTGTCACGACACGGAATGGAACACAGATTAGAATCGAAACTAGATGAAAATAATAGAACGATTTATGGAATGTGTTCCATCATTCCTAAACCTAGACGAATATATTTTAACGATTCGCGGTTGAGGGGTAAAGAAAGAATGTCGACGATGTTATCTTCAGAAGCATCCTTTTCAAATGAAGATGTTTCCTTTTGGACATTGTCCCGAAGGAAATGGTGACGTATCTTCAGTATGTTTCATACGTAATAATAATAATAATAATAATAATAATAATAATAATGATAAAAAAGGAAACAAACAAAGATAGAGGCGACTAGCTTGACAATGTCAAGACGGATGGTGGTTAACGGACGATAAACTATACTCGCAGAGTTATGTAGCTCTTCTCGAGCATTGTGAATGTTCATAGAACAATCACATGACGAGGTATACGGTTATCTTAAAGGTGGTAGCGGAAATAATGGAGGAAAGAGATTAGCCATCTCTATGGTTGGAGAGGTGTGGTTGAGTAAGAAGAAAGAGGTGTGATCGGAAGACAAAGAGTGTTTTCGTCGAAGAGAAAGAATGTTTCATCGAAGAGAAAGAATGTTTTCGTCGAAGAGAAAGAATATTTTCGTCGAAGAGAAAGAATGTTTTCATCAAAGAGAAAGAATGTTTCGTCGAAGAGAAAGAATGTTTTCGTCAAAGAGAAATGGAGAGCGTTTTAACTAATGTTGTTAAAAGGCTTGAATAGGGATTTTTGGATGATGACTTTAGTTTGCGATTGCAAGTTTAAAGTACTTGAATATATTATATGAAATAGTTAAAGTTTGTCAAAACCTAAGTGGACAGGGTAGTGATTAGATCTAACTTTTCCGTGACAAAGAGTGGATTATTTAGAAGAGAGGGAGATGATGATTAAGGAAATGTGTGACGGAGGGGACTTAGGAGATTTAAGACCATTTGTGAATCTTTGACAATTTAGATTAATGACACGAATGCGAAGAATGTTATTCTAGTGTGTTAAAATTTATACATAGATGTATAAGGACATATAGATAGAAGATGAAGGTTTATCTAAGCATTGCATCGACACAATATCAACAAGATTAATGTGTAGACTATATGGTCATCTAAACCTTATTTGTCATACGTACACTAACATAGTGTATGTGCACTAATTACTTGTAAGTCATGTAAGATGATGCAAACATAAACATGATAATTTTAAGTGTAATCGTTTCCCAATGTAAACATGTTGGCTGTTAGCGTTTAGCATTTAGGCATGCGGTATTTAGATAAACTAAGGAATACTTTATCTAAATTGCTAGAAAAAAGCAAACGCTTTTACAACAGACATGCATTCAATAGTTAAGCAAATAAACATTAAGCATTAAGATAAACATGAAAGCATATAATTGCATTACATGAGAGCACGTTATCATTATAAAACTTCAAAGCACATATGTGAAATGCATGTAGTCTAGATTGACTAAGAGGAAACATAATGATTACCTTGCTTAGTGTGCAATTCCTTTATGATATACAAAGTTATCGATGTAGGGACTATCATTAGGCATTTAAAAAGAGCATTTAATCATATTAGTGAATGGATATTGAGACTATCACTAGTGGTGATCAATTCAGGCTAAACGAAACTATTTTTATGGGTTATACCACGAACCCAACTTCACTCTTGGAAGCAATTCAACCGTTATGTCAAATTGAATTTCTAATGCAATAGATTCTCTAGTAGTCATTCTCATGTTAGACAAAATAGAAATCCTATATTTTCCTAATGAAGTGTAGCAAAGATGAAATTTGTATTGTCTTTTTATACAAGGCCTATTATGACTCAACTAATGTACTTTAATTTCGGTTCACATAATCATAATCAATATGTGTGGAATTCTAGGGTTGAATGAGAGAGCAAGCAAGTTGTTGTAGCTATAAGAAAAAATGAGTCATTAAGGACCTAGGGATATGCTTAAGAGTGATAATGTGTAATGCTCTATAATGAGAGTGTTCAAAGAATGCACCTTTGCATGTCTTTTATGAAAGAAATCCAATTAAGGTTATTTACCTCAATAGATCTTGTGAATGTTTCTTCCTATAAATAATGATGATTTTTACTAAAGGTTAGTTACATGTATGTTGGACTTTTTTTTAAGCAAGAGATTCACAAGAGGAAGATGATTTTAAATCTAATGCCATAGGGCAGATTTACCTAAACCGAAGATGAATCTAAGACGAAGGATCCATCGATCCGTGGAGGTGCCAAATTTGGGCAAGGATCATTTTCCCACTATTTGGGAGATGGTGTTGAAATTAGGTTATTAGGAGAAGCTTATATAAGTTATAAGGGTTCTTGGTTTGAGTTTTCGGAAATGACATCCAAGACTTGCTTATCAAGTTGGAGTACTTATGAGTTTCCCGATGGAAATTCATAAGTCGTCAATCCTACTTAGAGTGTGTTAAGTTTAGCATGTATAATTTGACCATAGCTAATAACACAACATTTGAACACTTTAGACTCAATGAAACATCTTCATTGCAAGTGTGAATTGCAATTTGATGACTAATCTTGTTGTCTTGCAATCGACTTCGTGATTTCATGTAATAACCGAGGATGGTTAAACATGTAGACACGGAAAAATATCTATGGTCATTTGATTGATATTTCCGTGATCTATATAAATCCTAATCTCGATTTCATGTTCATATTCCAAATTTGTAATTGGATTGAATAGTGAGATTGATTATCGTTTGAATAATAATCATCTTCATATTTGAAATCCTCTTACGATCACTTATTGAAAGAAAGCACGATATTGGTTTGAGGAATATGTTCAATTATTCCTAGTCCTAACCTTAGATGGTTAAAGGGTTCTTATTTGGTGAAGAAGAAATATTATACTTATTTGGTTAAGTAAGAGAAAGTTTTGATGAGAAGAGAATTTAAGTTTTGAGTTGTGCTTTTGAATTGTTTGAGCAAAGTTACATATGTTGTGCATTTGCTCATGTTTGGCTTTTCGGAGATGACGACTTTACCAATTGCATTGCAAGGTAAATTACTTGAATATTTTGGACAAGACATTCAAGTCGTCAATCCTACTTCATTGTGTATTTTATGCATATATTTGCCAAATATTTGGAACACAACCAATTGGACAAGTAGACTCAATATGACATCATCTACACAAGTGTGAGTTATGATACGATGCATATTCTTATCGTCTTAAAAAAGGATGTCGTTATTTTCATATCAATCGAGTGTGATTGGGTATGTAGGTTTAAGATAATATATCTTGTTACATTTTGATATAATCTCAAAGCTAGACAAATAAGAATCCAATTTCTTGTCCATACTCAAAAACTTGTCAATTAGATTCGATAATAATATCAATCATAGTTTGAATAATGAGTTGATATATATTCGAAATCTTTCTTGACCCTCACGAACACTCTTTTAAAAGAAGACAAATAAAGATTTTCATAGTGTGTTCCATTAATCCTAAGACTAGTTGTAAGTGTGAGGTTGATGAATAATGACAAGTTAATTTCTTACTTCAAGATTGTCATATATTTTGCTTGTGCGAAAAACTATTTGTTGTTATGCATCGTATGCATAGTTTTTGACATTTTATTAGTGTATGAATGATTTTTCTAACCATTTTAATACAAAACACATATTTTGTAAAATACTATATGTTTATAAAAAGAATATAATTATGTGTGTGTGTGTTAGAACAATGCAAGCATAAGCAAAGTTTAACAAAAAAAATACAATTTCTTTTACTTAAATACTAATGTATTAATATGATATTTTCTTTTGTTTAACCAACCCAAGGTCAAACAAAGCAAGACGATGAAAAGATTTAGACATCTTGTTGGAAGAGAGTTAATGTGTTGGAAATATTTTAGTGACGGATTTTAACATATTATCTTAGGACATTATTTTTCCACACACTTGACAAACTATTTAACTCTCGTTTCTAAATGGGTTACTACACTCAAAATAATCTACAAGATGTTTATGTAACACTTGTAAATATAGTGATCTATGCCTATATGCAATGCACAAACTAGTAACATACAAATAACATACATGGAAAATGTGTTTAGATATATAATTAGCTCAATTACAAATAGTAATGATTACTTATTAATATCTATTAACAGAGTTGAAGCAAAAGTTAAACATACATAATCACCTAGCATACACATAAGGATATTTGTCATCATTTTGTGTATTAGATATAATGATGTATACATGCGCTTGATTTTATTTGAAAACAAAAATAGTTTCCTCCCTATTTTAAGAATTAATCAATATCAATGTTTTCAAGGATAAGTTGACTAGTAATGCTCGACTTGAAAGAAAATGTAAACTACAAGGTTTACGTCAAACCAAAACATATAGTTTTGACCATTATATAGTATTTTGCATTTCTGACTCACTTAAGTTTAGAATAAAGACTTGGAAGTATTTTTAAATGAAACTAGACTCGATTATCTTTGAAATGGCGGGTGGCACGACTTCTACGGACTTACGGTTGATTTTATATTATATTTCGAAGTTTGCTAAAAACTAACGAAACAGACAGGCGACCCCCATAAAGGTGACGGCCCCCAAATATATTTGGGGGCCGCCTGAACATTTATGGGACCGCCACCAGTGACCCCAGAATATGTTTTTTGTTCAAAATTATTTTGTAACTTAACTGTAGAACATAGGACTTTAAAAAGTTGTTCCAGCACATAAATTTTATGTTTTAGACATCATATTAATTTGTGTTTTAGAAATCATTTTCTAATCTTACGACTTAGAAAACTAAGTTGACACTTTCAGTTTTTTGAGAAAATTTTCCTTCATGCTAGTATACGAAAGTATATTTAATACAAACTAGTACGAACCAACAATAAAAACACTTTTCATATTTAGTCCCCCTTCATGGGTAATTTGATACATGGATCGTACTCTATTTTAAAAACCATTTGTTTTGAAAACTAGAGCGACCTGGCTCTGATACCAATTGTGGAAACCGTAGAGGGGGGGGGGGGTGAATACGTTTCCTTTAAAAAAATTAAGATCAAAGATTATATCACTCTCTGTCGGCGGTCCCATAAATATATAGCGGTCGTCTAGTACATCAGGGGGCCGCCTCTAGAAGAGGTTTTCGGACTAGATCATTTGTATCAAATCACCAATCAAGTTTGATGCAATATGAGAAGTGTCAATAATGGATTTACAATTACTAGCGCATATTCTACCAATATATCCACACTCACAATGTTTACTACAGAGAGCTACATAACTATGACTAACACAACATACACAAAAATTCACACAATCATAAGCACAATGCAAGTGTAAAAGTAAAGCGATAAATGTAAAGACATAAGTAAAGAGAAAGGTAAAATAAAATACAAACCGACATGATGATTTATTGTGGTTCGGTCACAAAACTCCTCTTCGCCCTACTCCACTCCTCGAGTATCCAACTCGAGAGTTACTTCACTAATCAACAAGCTCCCTTTCGGCGAAGAAAACCTTATACCAATGCTTACATTATTTTTCGACACTAAGCTAGATGTCGAGTCCTTCTTCGGGTATAACCAAACCCATTATGTTTTATGGCCCAACATAACAAACCTTGTGCTTTATGGCATAAACACATAAACCGTGTTGCTTACATTATTTTTCGACACTAAGCTAGATGCCGAGTCCTAATCTTAGCTAGAACCAATATACCACATCACCAATTTATTTTAAGGCCTAAAATACTAACCAACCCACAATCAACCCATCTAAATATAAATATCATTTGGATCTACACACTACTAAATATTAGAAGACATGGACTCGATCTATATGTAACAAATGTTACAAATCGACTAACTAGACTACATAACTTCAGATCTTGAAGATGACCGAAGTTCTTCTCTTGCACTTGAGGAAAGGAAGAAAGGATAGAAGATTTGATCACATTTAAACAAGATTAACCAAGTTGAATGATTAAATATTTAGAGAGATTTAGTGAGATTTAGAGAGAGAAAGAACTAAAAGAAAATTGTGCAAAAGGGTTATGAAATTAGTTGGAGATGACCCACTATTTATAGGAGCTGAAAGCTGACAGTCTGGAAATGGCGGTCTCGACGGACCCATATATATTAGGGGGTTGCCGACCCTATAAGGGGGCCGCCACTATACTACGCTCCGCTTTTTGTCTTTTTGTGAGGAAGGTTGTATCTGGTATAAAAGCTTCCATTTTGGGGAGAAAACCAGATTTCAAATTTTATATTTAAATAAAACATTTCTTTTACTAAAAAGTATTTTGTGTTTATTTATTTTTGTGAAAAATACTTTTGTAGAAATGTAATGGTTAAGAAAAAATATTTTTCTTTGATCATCCTACAAGTTTAATTTGTTAGTACATACCTTATGTGATTTACGTCGGGTGCAAACAAATGTCGGTGTTGATGCAGACTTGAGACATCGAGTGTTGTTGATGCATGTATTCATTGATGATTTGTGATTACGAGTAACTTGCGCACTTTACGTTACGTATTACAAGTCACATGTTTGTCATCACCAAAACATAAAAATATCGTATAGATTAAATATCGTAATATTTGAACTAACTATCTCCCCCTTTTTGATGATGACAAACTGTATAAACTATAACTCATAGTAAAGTTTAAAAGTTACTCGTTTACACTCCCTTCTCCCCCTTTTGTTGAAGCAAAAAGGTATACAGTAGATTATGGTTGGAGCATATAGGTTGGAGGTTTGAGAATAAGTCATGAGAAAAGGTATGTGCTCCGTGTATATACATTTGAGGAATAAGAAGAAGGTATGAGAAGTAAAGGTGAAGGTGAGATTGTGTGTTTCTTTGCATACTTTAGAAAAGGTCATGAGAGGTGAGAAGTAGGCAAGAGAAAAAAGTAGGTACTTCAAGTGTGTAGGTTGAAGGAATGAGGAAAAAGTAGATGCTCCAAGTATATATGTTGGAGGAATGAGAAGAAAATATGATAAATAAGGTTGAGGTAATTTTGTGTTTCTTGGATAATTTAAAGGATGTCATGATAGATGAGAAGATAGCATGAAAAGAAAGTAGGTACTTCAAATATATAAGTTGAAGGTATGAGAGGGTGACCTTAAGGTTTAGAGTGATTTTGAAGTGGAGGAGGTGAAGTATTTGGAGTATGAATAAACCCTTCATCGTATTTGACAATCCCCAATCTTATCTTCCTATAAAGGTGAGCTTGCATCATCCTAGTGAAGTCTTCTATCATCATGGTTAAACTAAATCCATGCTATTAAACCACATAGCTCCTAGCTCCCTCTTGCTTATTGCATCCTTATGATAATTACATTCCTTGTATATTGACTCTAACGGATCCATGGATCAAATAAATTACCATCGATGCTCAAGAAGTTCGATGCAATTTAAATGAGCAAAACGCTTGCAAGTGCTCTCCCTCAGTGTATGCTCCTCCTTGTTTGGGGCACCAAGGAATCAAGATATTGTTGTGCTACAAAACAAAGTTAGTAGACAAGTGCACATATACATATAGCAAAACATTAGCGAGGAACTAGACATGCACTTCTAGGTTTTATTATTCTAAAGTATGACACTTTTGAAAGAAAGTTAGAAGCTAGACACATGCAATCATTATTTAAAAAACAACAATCTAAATGATATAATTAAAAGACTCAAGACGTATGTTTACGAAGATATATTAGATCGACTTTTGATAAACGAGAATTGGATTCCTTTATTGATTGACACAAAAATATTATGAGAATGACTTTTTAAAAGTAGACGAATGACACTTAATATCTTGGCAAAATATGTCATATATATATATATATATATATATATATATACATTCAAAGAATAAAAAGAAAAATAAGACGAGGATGGAGACGATGTGCTCTTGGATGTGAATGAAAATGATTCCATAGAGCCGAAAAGTGGAAAAGGATGAGTGCTAAAGAAGGAACGTGTTGACGAGAGGTTGATAGAAAAGATTGATATATCATTTGCACTAACAATTGATGTGCATATGATCCTATCGAGACAAAGGTGGGTGATTGGGAATTTAAAGGTTTGTTTGGTGTTTTGTTGGTTGACAATGTTAAGGAACAAAGTGGGATGTGAAATGAGGTCGTAGTTCTTTCATGGTGGAATAATAATGGGAAACTCAACAATGTGGTGACTCAATAAAACTTGAAGATTGAATATCTTCTTTATGTTCTTCACTTTCTAGAAAGTGGAAAGTTTTGCAAGGGAGTGACATTTGCATTTCGCAAGTTACTTAAATATTTCGGATGAAATAATTAAGTTGTCAAGGGATATATAAGAGGAATTCTAATAGTAACAAGACTATTAGAAGAGAAAAGAAACGTATAGAAGTGAGAAGAAATGTTAGAGATAAGGAGGCGTGGTTGAGTATAGAAGTGAGAAGAAACGTATAGAAGTGAGAAGAAATGTTAGAGATAAGGAGGCGTGGTTGAGTATAATAATAATAATAATAATAATAATAATAAAGAATAAAACAAACGAATATAGAGACGATGATCTTGACAATGTCAAGATGGATGATGGTTAGCGTACGATAAACTATACTCACAAAGTTATGTAGCTCTTCTCGAGCATTGCGAATGTTCATAGAATAATTACATGATGAGGTATATGGTTGTCTTAAAGGTGGTAGCGGAAATAGTAGATGAAAGAGATTAGCCATCTCTATGATTGAAGAGGTGTGGTTGAGTGAGAAGAAAGAGGTGTGAACGAAAGACAAAGAGTGTTTTCGTCGAAGAGAAAGAATGTTTTATCGAAGAGAAAGAATGTTTTTGTCGAAGAGAAAGAATATTTTCATTGAAAAGAAATGGAGAGCGTTTTAACTAATGTTGCTAAAAGGCTTGAATATAGATTTTTGGATATGACCTTTAATGTTTGCGATTACAAGTTAAAGATACTTGAATATTTCGGATGAAATATTTAAATTGTCAAACCTACTTGGAGGAGCGTTAGATTTGTATCTAAGCTTTACTTGACGAAAGAGTAGATGATTTGGAAGAAAGCAAGATGATGATCAAAGGAGTGTGTGAGTGATGACTCTAAGAGATTTAAGACCATTTTGCGAGTCTTTTGAAAATTTAGATTAGTAACCGGACGCGAAGAAAGATATTCTAGTGTGAGAAAATATATATATAGATGTATAAGACATATAGATATAAGCATGCAAGTTTATCTAAGCATGCATCAACACAATAATCAACAATATTTATGTGTAAGACTATATGACATCTAAATCTTATTTGTCATACATCAACCTAACATAGTGTAGGTTCACAATTAACATGTAAGTCATGTAAGATGACGCATACAAAACACGATAATTTTAAATGTGATCATCATGTAAAACATGTTAGCATTTAGCATTTAGGAACATGTGTCATTTAGATAAACTAAGAGATATTTTATCTAAATTACTAGAAAAAGACAAACACCTTTATAATAGACATGCATCAAAATAATCATGAAGTCATATAATTGCATCAGACGGGATCAAGTTATCATCTTGATGCTTCAAAGCACATATGTGAGGTGCATGTTTTCTAGATTGATTAAGGATAAATCTAATTTCTACTTGCTTAGTGTGCACTCCTAATGAGATACAAAGTCTATCGATGTAGACTATCATTAGGCATATTTAGGAAGAGCCATTTAATTAAATTTGAGAATAAATATAAGACTATCAATAGTGGTGCTCAATTCAGGCTAAACATGACCATTTTTACGGGTTATACCACGAACCCAACTTCGCTCTTGGAAGCAATTCAACCGTTAGGTCAAATTGAATTTTTAGTGCAATAGATTCTCCAATAGTCATTCTCATGTTATACAAAATAGAATTTCTATATTTTCCTAATGAAGTGTAGCAAATATAAATTTGTATTATCTTTTCATAGAGGGCCTAACATGACTCAACTAATATGCTTTAATTCCGGTTCGTATAATCCTAATCAAGATGTGTGGAATTCTAAAGTTAAATGAGAGAGCAAGCAAGTTGTTGTATGTATAAGAGAGAATGAGTCATCTAGAACCTAGGAGTATGCTTAGGAGTGACAATGTGTAATGCTCTATAATGAGAGTGTTCAAAGAATGCACTTTTTCATGTCTTTTATGAAAGAAGTCCGATTAAGGTTATTTACCTTAATAGATCTTGTGAATGTTTCTTTGCAGAAATAATGATGATTTATTAAAGGTTAGTTACATGTATGTTGGACTTTTAAGCAAGTGATTCACAAGAGGAAGGTGTTTTAAATCTAATGCCATAGGGCGGATTTACCTAAACCAAAAATGAATCTAAGACGCACGATCTATCGATCCGTGGACGTGCCAAATTTGGGCAAGGATCATTTTCCTATTTTTTGGGAGATGGTGTTGAAATTAGGTTATTAGGAGAAGCTTATATAAGTTAAAAGGGTTCTTGGTTTAAGTTTTCAGAAATGTCATCCAAGAATTGCTTATTAAGTTGGAGTACTTATGAGTTTCCCAATAGAAATTCATAAGTCGTCAATCCTACTTAGAGTGTATTAAGTTTAGCATGTATAATTTGACCATAGCTAATAACACAACATTTGAACACTTTAGACTCAATGAAACATCTTCATTGCAAGTGTGAATTGCAATGAAGATGACTAATCTTGTTGTCTTGCAATCGACTTCGTGATTTCATGTAATAACTGAGGATGGTTAAACATGTAGACACGAAATAATATCTATGGTCATTTATTAATATTTCCGTGATCAAGATAAATCCTAGTCTCAATTTCATGTTCATATTCTAATTTTGTAATTAGATTGAATGATGAGATTGATTATCATTTGAATAATAATCATCTTCATATTAGAAATCCTCTTACGATCACATATTGAAAGAAAGCAAGATAATAGTTTGTGGAATATGTTCAATTCTTCTTAGTCCTAACCTTAGATGGTTAAATGGTTCTCATGCGGTGAAGAAGAAATATTATGCTTATTTGGTAAAGTAAGAGAAAGTTTTAATGAGAGGATAATTTTGAGTTTTGAGTTGTGCTTTTGAACTGTTTGAGCAAGGTTACATATGTTGTGCATTTGCTCATGTTTGGCTTTTCGGAGATGACGACTTTACCAATTGCATTGCAAGGTAAATTACTTGAATATTTTAGACAAAACATTCAAGTCGTCAATCCTACTTCATTGTGTATTTTATGCATATATTTGCCAAATATTTGGAACACAACTATTGGACAAGTAGACTCATTATGACATCATCTACACAAGTGTGAGTTATGATCCGATGCATATTCTTATCGTCTTGGAAAGGGATGTCGTTATTTTCATATCAATCGAGTGTGATTGAGTATGTAGGTTTAAGATAATATCTCTTGTTATATTTTGATATAATCTTAAAGCTAGACAAATAAGAATCTGATTTCTTGTCCATACTCGAAAACTTGTCAATTAGATTTGATAATTACATCAATCATAGTTTGAATAATGAGTTGATATATATTCAAAATCTTTCTTGACCCTCATGAACACTCTTTTAAAAAAATACAAATAAAGATTTTCATAGTGTGTTCCACTAATCCTAAGACTAGTTGTAAGTGTGAGGTTGATGAATAATGACAAGTTAATTTCTTCTTACTTCAAGATTGTCATATATTTTGCGTGTGCAAAAAAAACTATTTGTTGTTATGCATAGTATGCATAGTTTTTGACATTTTATTAGTATATGAATGATTTTTCTAACCAATTTAATACAACACACATCTTTTGTAAAACACTATATGTTTATAAAAAGAATATACTTATGTGTGTGTGTTACAACAATGCAAACACAAGCAAAGTTTAAAAATACATTTTCTTTTATTTAATTACCCATGTATTAATACAATCTTTTATTTTGTTTAACCAACCCAAGGTCACACACCGCAAGATGATGAAAAGATTTAGACTTCTTGTTGGAAGAGAGTTGATGTGTTGGAAATATTTTAGTGACGGGTTTTAACATATGATCTTAGGACATTATTTTTCCACACACTTGACAAACTATTAAACCTCTCATTCCTAAGTGGTATACACACTCAAAATGATCTACAAATGCTTAAGTAGCACTTGTAAATATAGTGAAATATCACTATATGCAATGTATAAACAATTTTGTCAACGTTAACAAAAAATCTATTGTAATTCCTATTAAGGCAAAAAACCGAAAACATGTAACATACAAATAACATATTAGGCATATTTGTTAGATATTAAAGATTAGCTCAATTAACAATAGTAATGATTACTTATTAATAACTATTAACAAAGTTTAAACAAAATAAATCACATAATCCTCTAGCATATACATCAGATAATCGCCGTAGTTTTGTGTATATAGAAATGATTGATACCATTAAAGGTAGAAATCAATAAAAAGACATAATATATAAAAATCTTTTTAAATCACCCGGCAAGATGGAGCATGTAAATCTGTAATGCCAATCTTGCCAAGAAGAAATTGATGCTGATGTGCTGGAAGTCCTTTTGTTAGTAAGTCTGCTATTTTCATTTTACTGCTAATTTTCGTCGGTATGATTTCCTTTGATTCCACTCTTTCACGTACAAAGTAACATTCCATCTCGACGTGCTTTGTTCTCTCATGGAAGACAGGATTGTTAGCTATGTGCCAAGCTGCTTGGTTATCACAAAATAAGGGGGTGACCAATGGATTGTGAACATGTAACTCACTGAGTAACCATCGAACCCAAATAATTTCACTAACGGTGGAGGCCATTGCCCTATACTCGGCTTCAACTGAAGAACGTGAGACCACGGACTGTTTCTTGGTTCTCTAAGAAATAGGAGTCCCACCTAGCAAGAGAAGATAACAGAACGTACCCGCCCCATAAGGACAATCCGAACCCAGTCGAAGTCCAATCAGCGATTAAGACGTGATCTCCTGCTCGAGAAAAGGAGGGATACCATGGCCTGGAGTTGCCTTTAAGTACCTAAAGAACACATTCGCCCATGTCCGCAAATGATTCATTCGTGGGATCGGTCTACAAAAAATTGACAGTATATTTAAATATCTGGCGAAAAACCGAGTGGCTTGAATGTAAAGAATTCCGAACCGATGAGTCGGAGCTACTGACTTGCATCCACGTCGTGTTTCACTTTCCTCTATTTGATCTAATTTCAAAGCCTTATTTCAATGGGAAAAAGCACTCGTTTACACCTCAACTCCCACTATCTTCCATAATGTACAACTTCCCCACATCTTTATGTTGATTCATCGTCAAGCTGTTTCATTAGGTTTCTTTCTTGAATTAAGATTAGATTGTTTCCGTAATGAAGACTGTCCTCCATTAAAGAAGAACGAACCACACAATTTTGGCTATCTCGTATAACACCCCATGTTTTTTAGGTCATATCACAACTTTGATTATTTGGCCATTTCTTATTTATAAGGATATACATGTTTACTTTTTCTTACTTAACTCATCTAGTTAGATTTCAAGGAGTAAATTTAGATAAGACCGATTAATATCGTGAATAAGCCTACGTTGAACCAAAAACACTAGTAACATTTTCCTTACGACTTAACTAATCAAAATCGAAGGCATGCCATCCGTGTCCTTAACCGCCATTTAGCCTCCAAATTCAAAGAATAAGCAAACAAGTTTAAAGTCCTACACTTGTTTAAAATGGCACTTAATAAGGAAAATTTCTTATACAATTCAAGAAATCAAATAAAATCCCTACACACTAGACAAAAAACAATGCGTGGATACAATTCCAACTCCAAAACCCCCCCCCCCCCCCCCACCCCCCCCCCCGCCCCCCCCCCCCCCCCCCCCCCCCCCCCAGTAAATAACTTAAAATTGGTAAAAGGATACATAAGCTACTCCTATTTTTAACTCTTTTTTAACCACACGTTTTAAAAGCTATACCCCTTTTATTCTCAAAACAACCATACTATGATATGTAGCTGCTACTTTCTTGGTTTTGCTTCCAAGCATCCAACAGTAAACCCTTTTTAAATCATGTATCAAGATTCTTGCCCTATTTGTATCTACATACACTTGTGATCACCCTTTTGACTAGTCTATTTACCTTTCTATTCGGTTATAAAACCTTGGCTGAGTTTAGTATCTTCACAAGACCACCATAACCACAAACCATCAACTCTCTCAAGCCTTAAACCCTTTGATACCTTTTGATTTCAATTCATACACACACAATCTTCACCTTTTCGTTTTCTCCATTAAATCCTAAACCTAGTCGTCACTATTAGAGTCTTCTTGTGGGTTCATAAGGAGAGGAAGCAAGGATAAAAGTTTGTTGTTTTGGAGTCACATAAATATTTCACGCAGTTAGGGTTTCCTTTGGTGGAGCTAGGGTTTTCGTTGATTCTAGCTTAAACACACTCCTTCTTTCCAAGTCCTTGTGATTTCACGCCCTTACCCTTGCGTTTTTGTGAGTAAGCACCTCTTGTTAATCACCATTTAATTGTAATTCTTATGCCATAGTTGTGTGCTTAAATCTGTTAAAAATAAAACATTTTTTTGCCAATCTCTGATGTAGTTCGAATAAACTAGCCAAACCCCATAAAACGTGTAAGTGACAAACGAAACATGGACTATGGTTATACAAGAGCAACAAATTTAGGATACTAGCCACTGTAGTATTGGGCTCATTGGTTATATAAAAAGAAAATGCACATGCATGCTATTAGAAACACAGCCCACGCAGTAGGTTAGAGTACACCATTTCGACCACTAGAAGTAGAGAATAAAATTGAGACTTAATTACTTACAAAAAGTAGGACATATAACCTGCGTTTTGCCCCTGGAATCACCGAATTTTGTTGAGCAAATATATAGTTATAAGGTCTTAAAGTTTGAGGTATAAATCTGCCATTTACCTTTTTCTAACGCAACCCTAATGGGTCGACTTTAAGCCATGTTTTGACCTACTTAGACTTAGACATAGAGAAAACAAGTAGAGGCATTTTAAAGTCGACCTCGTATGTTGCATTTAGCAACTTGAATCATGAGAAATGGCTAAGAAACGAGCTTGCAAATTGAGGCCAAAGTCTGGCCTCCATAATCAACTCATGCTGATGGCAGTCAACACATACTGATGGAAAAACCTCGACACACGCCTACTTTAGCATCAGTTTCGACCCACATAACGACCTCTGCCCCCAAACCTTATAAAAGCTAAATTATAAAAGGCATGTCCTAGTTTTCAAAAGTGTTTTTAATTTGTCCTAACGTTAAGTAACAAAACCAAAATTTAATTATAAAACTCTGACCACGCAACACTATAAGCTGAAATGACACTATTATTTTTCTAAGTGTTGAATCTGCCTTGCAACCCATGCGTGTTTCGCCCCATTTTTAACAACCTAAACGACGTTTTGAGATGAAGCTTACTTAACGAATATTGTAGACAACCCATTTGAGATTTCAAATATGTTTTTAGTTTCCCATATCGTCGATTAACGAACCCGTAAACTAGTCATAAAACTCTAAGACGACTCATGTTAAAAACTTAGTAAAATATAAGTTTAACTCAAAAAGTAAACGTCAACATTTCATCTAATTAATTAACGTACTTAGAGACCAAACCAAGGGCTAACCTAAAATAATAATTTAAAGTATGTGCAACCTAGTTTCTTAAATGTCCGAAGTCATAAATTATATACTTACGGTTTGACCATGATGACCCGATAAAGTTGACTATTTAAAAATGAGAAAAATCATTTTCCAATATCATTAATTCAAGTATATTCGAGCACACACTAGGGACAAGAATTTGCAAGTTATTATATTATTACTTTTTCGTTTAGTGAATTTGTATTATTTATTCATAGGTTGCGGATAAGGTCTTTTGCATCATTTTTCGTGCCACTGCCTTGCTTCTACATTATCATTATTAAAAGCGAGTTCATAGCCCATGTTTTACTATATCAATGATTTACAACTTTTTTGGGGTGAGAAACATGCTTTGTTTTTACAAATTGGATGTAAGTTTACATTTTACCATGATTACGTGTTTGCCTAAGTAGCGATAACCCTTTGAGCCCATTATCATGAACTGTCAATTACTTTGTGTGAGCGCGAATGTTATAAATAGATCTATTGGGGTTGACATCCCCATCCAGGTGAGTAGCTCTCACTGGTTTCACAGAGTGAACCAACGGATGTATACCATGTCGGATTTAGATTTTATAGGTTAAAATATCATCACGAGCAATGTGGAAATATTTATATTGCATTTATACATTTCGAGCTTCGGTGTCATGAGCTTAGGGAAACGTAATTACATTTGTGATGTTTACATATGTTGCATTATCATACACTTGAAATCTTATGGTCCTACATTTCATTTACATAAACCTATGAATTCACCAACTTTACATTGACGTTTTAAGCATGTTTTTTTAGGTCAATGATGCACAAGGTGCACAAGATACATTGGGATAGTCTTTTGGGTGTCATGCATAAAGATTTGGAGTTATTATATATCGGTACGATGTTTATGATCTAGAATCTTTATTTCAAATGTTGAACTATTTAAGCCTTCGTGCTTTGTATCAAACAATTTCAATAAATCTAATGTATCGTATTTTAAATGACTCTTTTTGAGGTCATTCTCATATCTTGTGCTATTGATCTGTAATGTAACGCTCCCGGATACACATTAATCCGCTGCGACCCAATTTGGGGGTGTTACAGAATGGTATCAGAGCCAAGGTTATAGAGAACCAGGTCAAATGTTTTTACTTAGACTATAACCGTTTTCAAACATTGCATCATACAAAAGGTTTTCACGGGACATACATATACTAGTTGTTTGCATTAGTAATTGTACTAGATGCATACATGACATACACTATCGAGTTGCATTAGTTGGTTATACTAGATGCTTACATGATTCATATACGTGTTCATATTATACTACGTATATTACTATAAGGGTCTTAAATATATACACATATGTATGCTTACATTCCCTTACGCATACTTTATAATTATTTATATAAGGGTTATTTATATAAATACTAGCATAATTCTCAAAACATTACGAATAACACAATGGTCTAAAACTCAAACTCAACCTCAACACATTATTTCACAACATTTCACTTTTGAAACACCACTTTTGGAATGGAACAAATTTTAAATTATTACTTTGTGATTTTGAAGAATCAGGCCTCCTAGAAGAGCTCCAGTTGCCAGAAGAGCTCCAGTTGCTAGAAGGGCCCCATCTGCTAGAACCGCCAACAATCCTGTTAGAAATGCCAGCACTACTATTAATGCACCAATGAGTGCTGCTTCCATCAATCAGCTAATCAAAACACGAGTCGCTGAAGCACACGCAAATCAAGAACAACTAAGGAACAACGGTGTGAATGGCGATGGTAGCCAAAATTCAAGATCATGAACTGAAAGACCTACGCGCACTCCGCGTGAGTGTACCTATAAGGATTTTCTGAACTGTCATCCACTTAACTTCAAGTGTACTGAAGGGGTAGTTGTGTTATCCTAATGGTTTGAAAAGATGGAATCAGTGCTCCACATAAGCAACTGTGCTCCAGAGAACCAAGTTAAGTTTGAAACTTGCACTTTCATTGGGAATGCCCTTACTTGGTGGAACTCCCACAAGAAGGCGGTTACACAAGATGTTGCTTATGCCATAGACTGGAAGGCATTAAAGAAGATGATGATGGTCAAATACTGCCCAAGGGGTGAGATTAAGAAGTTGGAGATTGAACATAGAACCTAAAGCTAAAAGGTATTGATATCCTGAGCTACACCCTACAATTCCAAGAGCTTGCATTAATGTGTGGACGTATGTTTCTCGAGGAATCATATGAGGTTGAGAAGTATGTTAGCGGACTTCCTTATATGATCTGAGGAAATGTGATGTCATATCGACCCCAGACAATGGAAGAGGTAATCAAGTTTGCCAATGATCAGATGGACCAAAAAATCATCATTATTTCTGAAAGGCAAGCTGAGTAGAAGAGGAAGATAGATTTTAATGCTGGGAACAATCAGGGGTACCAACAATAGAACAAGAAGCAGAACACTGGGCGAGCTTACACTGCTGGGCCTGGTGAGAACAGGGAGTACACTAGGTCATTGCCCTTGTGTACAAAATGAAACTATCACCACAAAAGGCCATGTGCTCCCAGATGTAACAAATGTAAGAGGATCGGCCATTTGGCTCGTGACTGCACGAGTTCTAGTCCAAACAATAATAATAACAATCGTAGGAACTCCGGAGCAACTCAAAATGCCGTTACTTGCTATGAGTGTGGTGTTCAGGGGCACATCAAGAGGGACTGCCCTAAGTTAAAGAATGGAAACCATGGTAATCAATGTGGGAACGATAATGCACCAGCCAAGGTTTATGTGGTGGGCAATGCAGGAACAAACCCGGACTCTAACGTTGTTACATGTACGTTCCTTCTAAACGACCGCTATGCTTCTATTCTATTTGATACTGATGCCGATAGGAGTTTTGTATCCACTACATTTAGCTCTCTAATTGATATCAAACCCACTACACTAGACCATTATTATGATGTTGAACTAGCCGACGAGAAAATAATTAGGATAAACACTATCATTCGGGGTTGTTCATTAAACCTCTTAAATCATCCCTTCAACATTAACTTAATGCCCGTAGAACTTGGTAGTTTCGACTTCATAGTTGGAATGGATTGGTTGGCAAAAGTACCATGATGTCATTGACTGTGCCGAAAAGATCGTTCGTATTCCCTAGGGAAATGAAACCTTAATTGTCTATGGTGACGGGAGCAACTAGGGAAACAGGACTCGTCTGAACATCATTTCATGCACTAACACTCATAAATATTTGTTGAAAGGACACCATGTCTTTTTAGCCAATATTTCATCAAAGGAGACTGAAGACAGGTTGGGGGAGAAGCGACTTGAGGACGTACCAATCGTTCGAGATTTTCCTGAGGTATTTCCTGAATAATTACCTGGTCTTCCACCGACTCGACAAGTAGAATTCCAAATTGATTTGATGCCTGGTGTTGCACCTGTAGTATTATCAACGTATCGATTAGCTCCTTCCAAAATGAAAGAATTGTCAGAGCAACTGCAAGAACTATCCAACAAGGGCTTTATAAGACCCAGTTCGTCACCTTGGGGAGCTCTAGTCTTGTTTGTCAAAAAGAAGGATGGATCATTCCGGTTGTGCATCGACTACCGGGAATTAAATAAACTGACGGTGAAGAATCGTTATCCTTTCCCAAGGATTGATGATTTGTTTGATCAACTACAAGGATCCAGTGTTTACTCAAAAATAGACTTACGGTCAGGTTATCATTAGCTTAGAGTGTGAGAAGAGGTGATTCCAAAGACGGCATTTAGGACTCGGTATGGTCATTGCGAATTCCAAGTGATGCCATTTGGTTTAACAAATGCACCTACGGTATTCATGGACCTCATGAACCGAGTGTGCAAACCATACTTGGATAAGTTTGTAATTGTCTTTATTGATGATATACTCATTTATTCAAAGGACAAGGAGGAATATGAAGAACACCTTAAGGCAATTCTAGAACTACTTAAGAAGGATGAGTTATATGATAAGTTTTCAAAATATGAATTTTGGATTCCTAAGGTACAATTTCTCGGTTACGTGATTGACTATCAAGGCATTCACGTGGATCCTGCCAAGATCGAATCTATTAAAGATTAGGCATCTCCTAAAACACTAATGGAGATTCATTAATTTTTAGGTCTTGCCGGTTATTATCAGAGATTCATAAAAGGGTTTTCAAAAATTGCTACGCCAATGACCATGCTTACCCAGAAGAAAGTCACCTTTGAATGGGGTGACAAGCAAGAAGAAGCTTTTCAGACGTTGAAAACTAAGTTGTGTAGCGCACCTATCTTAGCTCTCCCTCAAGGAGCTGAGAACTTAATTATTTATTGCGATGTGTCACATAAAGGATTGGGTGAGGTATTGATGCAAAATGATAAGGTGATTGCTTATGCATCATGTTAGTTGAAGATCCATGAGAAAAATTATACTACTCATGATTTGGAACTTGGTGCAGTGGTGTTTGCTCTAAAAATTTAGAGACACTACTTGTATGGAACCAAATGTACGGTGTTCATAGATCATAAGAGCTTACAAGACATACTTGACCAAAAGGAATTGAATATAAGGCAACGTGGTTGGTTAGAGTTGCTCAGTGACTACGATTGTGAGATTCATTATCACCTAGGGAAAGCAAATGTTGAGGCTGATGCTTTGAGCAGGAAAGAGCGAAGTAAACCAATAAGAGTGCGAGCCTTAGTTATGACTATTGCTTTGGATCTTCCCAAAAAAATCTTGAATGCTCAGACCGAGGCACTAAAACCAGAAAATCTTAAGAACGAATACGTAGGAGGTATGACCACGAAGGATCTACCAAAGGAGAGGTTGGAACCCCGTGCGGACGGAACCCTATGCTTACATGGTAGGAGTTGGTTGCCATGTTATGGCGATTTAAGGACCGTAATCATGCACGAGTCCCACAAATCTAAATACTCTATCCATCCAGGTTCGGACAAAATGTATCAAGACATGAAAAAGCTATATTGGGGGCCCAATATAAAGGCCGACATCGCCACCTATGTTCGCAAATATCTGAC
>BQNB010019362.1:0-13559 GCA_026074375.1 Tanacetum coccineum | reverse complement strand
AAGTGAAGTCTTCAAAATAATATCCGCGCATCCTCCCATCCAATCAAATTATACCTTAAGGACCTGAGATAAAACATGCTAAAAAATGGTCAACAAAAATTGTTGAGTGAAATTCATAGGTTTAGTAAATGAAGAAATAGACCACAAGATTTTAGAAAATAGTAGACAAATGAAACACATTCATAAGTAAAAAATAGTTATTATTGCCCTAAGCTCATGACATCGAACCTTAACAAGTTATGCAAATCCAACCTAGATTTGTGCCCCAAGAATGGATGTTCTGCCAAACATCCCAAATATCTTAAATGTTAAATGTGTCTGTTTGATATGGCATTAGTTGTTACATACCCGGACAGGGATTTATCAATCCCAATAGATCTATTTACAACACTCACGTTTGCTCTCCTAAAGCAATTAACAGCTCATGATATGGGGGGCTTAAATGGCAGTACTGGTACTTAGGCAATAATATTTAGGCATATCATACAGTTTAGTACTTGCATCTAAATGTAAAAACATAGCATGTAATCTCCCCTGTGGAGTTTATAAAACATTTAAGAAGAAAAGGGACTATGAACGCACCTTATAGAGATACAACAAATGATAACGAAATAAATGTCGAGAATGACGAAGGAAACTTAGACGCGACCTAAAAATAATGACGCGACTTAGAATATAAAATATTACGCAACACATAATAAGTAAAGTTTATAAAATAATTTTATAAAATATTTAGCATTGTACATCAAGTGTTAAGTTTTTATAAAATAAATTAAAATAGACCCAAAATACCATATCTAGTTTAATAACTATAACCCAAAACAAATATTTACTTTTATACTTATAAGCCCATTTATAAGTGTCCATACTTTTTTTAAAAGTCCAAAACAAGAAGGCTAATCTAAAATTCTGATTTTTATCTAACTTCTCGGGCTTAAAATTCTTCGCTCGGTTTTTACGCATAAGGAAAGGTATTTGAGTCAATTTTACAGATTATTAGGCCCCATAATTTCAAAATTTTTGTAACACATGTGAAATTACTCTTTTACCCTTAGTCACCAAAACTGAGTTTTTGACAGATTTTTACCGCCTTACTAAATCGGGTGTATCTCCTAAACCATACATCCGTTGATGCTGATTTAGGCGCCAAATTCTAAGTTAGCTTAATATCTACAAGTTTTAGTTTTATAAAGATGGGGGTCACTGCACAAAAATTGGAGTTATAGCTAAATGAAAATCTGAGTGCATTTTCTGACTACTTTTACCGTTTCTTTAATAAATCACTCATCGGATATCGTTACGCTTTGATTCAAATGGCTAAACGAAGCTAAGATAATTATCTAGGTCCCTATCATTTTTCCCAAAACCTCATAGGTAATATACATTTTGAAAAATACCCCACAACCTGCTAGTCTAAATCAGTCCCAAACATGGTGTTACAAATCCAACTAAACCAAGTTTCTAGCCAAATAATCTTGTGTACAATGCCATATCTTTTACCAATACATAACAAAGAACATAAAAACATCTCATTTACAGAAAACACATCATGAAAAAAATACTTTTACATGAGGAAAATATAGAGGAACAATGATCTTACAAAGATGAAAATGAGGATGATTGACAACAAAAATCAAAACCCTTGCTCTATAAAAATTCAGCCCAAACCGAAATTAACCCAACCAACACTTTCAAAACTTCCTCTTATTCCAAAACCAATCTATCAATAACCCTTGAATGGAAGTCTTGAAAGCTTTAACCAAAACTATGAATCAAAATATCAACCCAATAAACACAACCCTTCTAAATCTTCAATCAACCTCCTAATAATACCATGCAAATAAGATCCTAATACATCCACAAAAACAGCCCCTACACCCTTAGAAAAGGTATCTTTTTGAAGATCTATAAATACAAGGGATACACTAGCACATGTTTCTTGATTAGTTGCTAGAAAAATTTGAGTGGAATAGGTGTTGTGCGGTGGTGGCCGATGGCTAGAACAAGGAGAAGAGAAGAGAAGAGTTTTTTTTTATAAGAACACTATGAGAAATAGAGAGAAGTATGAGACGAGTGCATGCAAAACTAAATGATTAGGAGTATGGAGAAGTAAAAAACCAAGTTTGTGGTTAATGTGTGTGTCTTCCTAAGAGTGTCCGGCCCTTGGGGTTTAATAAATTTTTTTCCTTTTTGAATTTATTATTGTTAGGTTTAAAAAAAGTGTTTATTATTAGATGGATTGGTCTTTGTATAATTTTGTTTAGTTTATAGTTTTATTAGTAATTAAATTGAAATAAAGTCTATCTTAGTCAAAGTTAAGTAAAGTTGACCAAGGTTTGACTAGATTTAGGAAAATAGAATACAAACAACAATAAGTATAAATATCCATCTAGGAGGAGTATTTATACAAGTCTTTACATTTTGTAACTTCACTTCTCCCTTTCATTTATATTTTTTCCTTTTAATGAAAACATTGAAAATGATGAAAAATATTCTCTAGCTCATCTCCTCTAATTCTATAAATTTTATATGATACTATAGTGCAAACATGACATATAACGAGTGGTATCAGATCCAGGAGAGATCTAGTGTGTGTTTTATTGATCAAATCGAGCTTAACCGTATTAATTTTTGATCAAAGAGCTTTCGTAACGATGAGTTTTGAAAGTTTTGTAGACATTAAGTGTTAGATTTATGATTTGATGAGCTTTTTTGATCTTAAAATGTTGAGATATAACTTTTGTAATCATCAAAATTATAGGTTTAATATCTAGTTTACGAAAATACTTGTTTAGATTTGATTTTGATCGAAAAATATGGATTTGATTACTTTCGTAAGTCAACAAGAAATAGGTGACGGTAACTGTTTTTTTTTAGGCGGCGAAAAAAGCTTTCGTATTTTCATTAGCTTTCATATCAAATTGAGCTATTCGTATCAAAAATTGAGCTTGTCGAAACTGCCATTTAAGTGTTTCTTAGCTTTCGTAAACCAATCTAGCTTTTGTAAAATAGTTAAGCGCTTTCATAACAAAGAACTTACTCAATTTGAAAAGAAAACATTGATATTATTGTCTTAAACTACTTAAAAATCAATTATTAGGTTTCTTATTAGTTTCGTAGCTAAGAATTTACAAAAGTAGAAGATTTCTTGGAATTTTTGAAAGTAAGGGAAAATTTAGAATTTACGAAAGGTGGTTTCATATATTGAAGCTTTCGGTAACTGTTTAGTTTCGTAATCTGTAGAGCTTTCGTATATCTGAGGTTTCGTAAACTAGAGGTTTCGTATCAAGAGATTGGTTTTGGTTTCGTACTTCAAGCTTTCTTAACACAGGTTTCGTATGAAAGGTTTTGTAACATAGTTTCATAACTGAAGGTTTTGTATTTTAGAGGTTTCGTATTTCCAAGGTTTCATAGCAGAGGTTTCGTATTACAGTGATTGGAACAGTTTCATACCATTGAGGTTTCGTAAGACTTGGTTTCGTAAAACAGATGTTTCGTAACACAGCTTTCATAATTAAAGGTTTCATAATTTAGTTTTTATATTGGAAGGTTTCATAACACAGTTTCAGAGGTTTCGTAATTCAGACATTGGGTTTCGTAACATTGTTTCAGCGATTTCGTAATTCAGACACTGGGTTTCGTAACATTGTTTCAGAGGTTTTGTAAATCAAACATTTGGTTTCGTAATACTGCTTCAGATGTTTCGTAACACTGTTTCATAGGTTTCTTATCTCATTCTTTGGGTTTCGTAACATGGTTTAAGAGGTTTCGTATCTTCTAATTTTCAAAAATTGATCTTTCGTATAAAAGCTTCTTGTTACTTAGACTTTCATAACAAATTAAGGTTTAATTTTGTTGATAAAAATAATGCCTAAAAACGTTATTGATATTTTCGACCTCTCTACGTTTTGATAATCAAAAAATGTAAAAACGCTCTATGTAAAATTAAACATAAACAAGTTATGAGTCGTAAATTTTCATTTCGAAAATTAATCACTTAAAGGTATGAATAAATAAATGCTTAATTTATTTAATGATGAAAGGAATTTAATTTTCCTAAACCTTGCATTTTTATAAAATATAACAAACATTTTTAAAACTTATAGAAAGTATTTTTGTATTTATAAGAAATGTTTTATTTAAAATAAATATTTTGAATTCAAATTCTCCCCCTAAAATTGAATAAAACTGATCCAGGAAATACCTCTCTTGGAAAAGACAAAAATGGGAGTGTCCTACTATAGGCGGCCCCCTTATAGGTAGGGGCGGATGATGTGCTGTAGTGGGGTCAATTATTTGATTATTAAGTTTTAAATTTATATTTAGCCGACAAACCTAAAACAACATTTTAACGGGCAGTGTACCCGGTCAAGATGGAGTTTCGCGGTAAGTAGGGTGTCAAACACTAAGAGTGAAACATTAATCCTATATTCTATCAGTATTTTAAAATTATTCTAATTCTCTGTTAACTGGTTAAACCTATGCTATATACGTTGTCTAATGAAATGGGGGGGTTTTCAAGCCTGACAGACTGCAAGTTTGTTTGACAAATATCAATTCAATACATAAAAGCATAAAAGAATAAAAATCAGAAGATAGAAAAGCGGTGACAAGCCAAATGATAGAAAACTGTAATTAGCCATATTAAATCCGGTTCAATGTGGTTTGTTTGTTTTAGTGCAATGATTACTATCTTGAAGCGACATATCATTCTTAAGACTAGTCGGGACATCTTCCTAAGAACCTAGACACGATTAATCCTATCACAGGAAGAAGACGTAGTGCGGCGTCATAAAGTGTCTAGTGAGCTTTTAGTTATTACTTAAGAGCACTCGAGCGCTCTAGAGGGAACCTAGCAGTGGGGTGCTTGTTAAAACCCTACAGCGCGCAAGTGGGAGCTTTACTTTACCCACATAAAGGTGTTAGACAGGTATTTATACTGGTAGTCTACTATTTTCAAATCTTTAGAAGTTAATTAAGAGCATGAGTCCTGAAGCAAAACGGGTCACCTACCATTCCAACTAAGCTCATAATTCAAAGACAAAGACAGAACCGTTATTGTGATCCTATTGGGTCCATATTATAAAACTAACGAATATGGATAGCTATCCCAGTATCTAGATTACTTTAAGGTATCACTAGCCACGTTGAATGATAAGTCGCATATCAACACAAAAAAAAAGTATGAGGGGTAAACTTAATTAAACAAAAAAAAATCCCCCCCCCAAAAAAAAAACGGATTATTAAGAAATCAGATTTTAAAACAAACCAAACAATAAACTTTCCATTAAGTATGGCTACTACCGAGGGTAGTAGCTTTACAATCTTGTAATTAATACAAACGTAATCAAATAATGAAAATCACGAATAAGAGTGTAAAAAATTACACGATGTCCTCTAATGGATTCGTGATCAAAATGCTTAAGACCTTGGTGGCTGATCTTCTCTTCTAAAATTCGTCGTTTTACTGAGTAATCGTATATAGAATATGATATTGCACAACTGAAAACTCGATTTTGAGTCCTTTCTAATTTATATAGTGTCGAAAAAGACTCGATATACGCCTATCTGGCTAGGTCTATACGGCATAACATGCCTGGATTTCTTAGAGTGCGCGCTGAGGTTCTCAATCAATCAGGATATATTCCCAATTACTTTATTTACTGTATCTTCGAATAGTGTATCTTCATCGATAACAGCGTATGTTAAACAAAGCGGAATACGCCGTATTAGGAATTGGTCAAAACGGGGTTTTTCCTTGTAAAGTTCAGGCGCTGATACGCCGTATCTCTTATGTTGGATACGGCTTATGTAGTCAGAAATCAGTGTTCTTCATATGTCTTTCGTTTTAGCCCAAATTATGCGCCGTTTTAGCTTGTCTCACAAAACACCCTACTTTACTGCATTTTAAACTTTCAAGCAATAAGTACCAAATAAATCAAGTAATTATATAAAAATGGGTAACACAAATGGAAGAAATGATATCATAAAGGACATTATTTTGATATCATCAAATATCCCCCCACTTGAAATCCCTACTTGTCCTCAAGTAGACTTTGAGAAAGTTTTTGTTTTGAAATGTGTCCCAAACCGTAGTTAAGGATTTACCGTTTAAGCATCATTTTGTCCTAATCACCGTACATAACCAACTCCTATGAATATAAGAAAATGAAAACACTCAATCACTCACTAATCTTGGGTGCAACATTTTAATTGGTAGCTTAATTGCTCGATCGTGATTTAGTTTTCTATTATTAGGCTTGGCATAGATACACAACACCCACCGCTGAAAGCTAAAGAGAAAACAAGTCAAAAGATAAATTTGGTATTTAAAAAGGCTTAGGTTTATCATTCAAAACAGTCTTTACCATAGTTCTCAACACCAACAAGGCAGACACTCGTACATACAAAAACGGTCGTAACGACATAAAGAACACATACAATCCGATCTCCATCAAGCAGTTGAGACAGCATACATAACGTAACGATAGAATAGACATGCATGCCTCATTGGATGAAGAAAAAAAAAAAAGACCTCATTACGAGTAGACATAAGGTAAGTTGCTAGGAAAGGGAAAGTAAAATGGGGTTTTACAACAAAATTTACAAAACTTGCTAAAACATAAACGGGTCACCTACCGGTCCAACTAAGCTCATAATTCAAAGACAAAGACAGAACGTTATTTGTGATCCCATTGGTCCAGTAATATAAAACATGATATGGAGAGCTATCTCGGTATCTAGATTACTTGGTCCGTATCACTAGATCCAGTTGAATGATAGGTCTAATATTCAAACACATAAACAAGTATGAGGTGATAAACATAATTAAACAATCAATGATAAATTAAGAAATTGATTTTAAAACAAACCAAACATTGAACTTTCATTAAGATGGCTAATATCCGAGGGTATTAGCCCACAACCATTGTAATTATACAAGCGTAATCAAACAATGAAAATCAAATGATTAAGAGAGTAAAAATTACACGATGTCTTTTATGGATTCGTGATCAATGCTTGACCTTGGTGGCTGATCTTCTCTTCTAAAATTCGTCTTCAATGAGTATGGTATAAAGAATATGATATTGCACACTGAAAACTTATTTTTGAGTCTTCTATTTATAATGTTTGAAAAAGACTCGATAAGCCGTATCTGGCTAGGTCGATACGGCGTATTGGGCTGGATTCCTTAGAGTGCGTGCTACGTTATCAATCAATCAGTGATATCATTCCAATTTACTTGATTTACTGTATCTTCAAATAGTTATCTTCATAGATACGGCGTATGAAAACATAAGGGATACCCCGTATTAGGAATTGGTCAAACGTGTTTTCTTGTGAAGTTCAGGCGCTGATACACCGTATCTCTTTTGTTGGATATGGCGTATGTAGTCAGAAATTATCATTCTTCAAATGTCTTCATTTTAGCTCCAAATTATGCGCATTTTAGATTGTCTTCACAAAACACTCTTGAATTACTGCATTTATCAACTTTAATGCAATTAAGTACCAAATAATGCAATAATTATATAAAAGTGGGCAAAACATATGGGATAAATGATATTATAAAGTGACGTTATTTGATGTCATTAATCATCTGTGGAGATCTTTTAAGCCTATCTAGGATATGTTTTACAAATAAGATAAATATGCACAGCGGAATAATAAGAACAATATATTATCAAACAATGTTTTATTATCATTCGTTTCCATCTTGCCCCAAATCTATACTTTGGGACTGCTAATTAACTATTAACTATCTAGCTAACTAACTACTAACTATCATGTACACACACACGTTTTCTAGACTCTCATTGGGAGAGCTCTATCCCTAATGTTTTGCTCGTGATAATTCTCCAAGATGAGTCCTTGAGCAAAAAGTATGTTGACTAGGGCTTCAGCATGCCCGGATAAGTTCAACACATGTCTTTTTCAGCATATACCATATCATAGTTTCAGCAAGGTCCTCTATAAAAGATTAGAAGACAAGTTCAAATTCTATCTCGCTACAATGGTATAAGAAAACAATTAAACACACAACTGTACAGGGGCCAATACGCCGTATCCCAAACCCTAAGATACACCGTATTGTTCCTGTAGAAATAATTAAATTACTGGAAATTAAATATTTAGTTTTAAAAACTGACAACGTCCAGACATCTCTATACGCCGTATCTAGAGGGTTCGATACGCCGTATAGAGTGTCTGGGAAGACAGACTCGTGCAACAAATAATTAAAATCCGGAAAACAATTAAAATGACCGGGTTGTCTCCCGGGAAGCACTTTTGTTTCAGCTGGTCTTTAAGTTCGACCTTTTTCTTCATTCCTTTTCATTCTTCCTCCATGATTCGCTCGCAATTATCCCCGAGAGCGAATTTCTTCATAATCCTTTGGCATGATGCGTACTTCTTGCAAAATCTCATGCTGAGCACAACGTCTTTTGTCATATCATCATCGTCAATGATAGTAAAACCTGAAATAATAGAATTTTTTTTGACAAAAACAGGTATATCGATCAAAGTTCCGACATGACTCTCCCTTTCATCCTTGTCCCCAGTTATGGAATAGTAAAAACTTTTAGACATTAGGTTAATGGGCAAGGAAGGGAGGAGGTCAGCGATAACATGCTTATACCCGATTACACAAGAAAATTTCATTTTATAAGAGTTGGTTTTAACAAAAGTTGGCTCAAAAACATCTTGATTTGTTTTAGGTTGTAGAGGTGTGTCCAAATCATTTAATTCTATGTAATTACCATAAGTTGGGTCAAATGGTTCATCACCCTCTCCTATAAGTTCTGTTTTTGAATCAAGACTTTTTATCACAAAGACCCTTTTGATTATGCTAGTGGCAGGCTTAATACTTTTAAAAACAAGTTTTTCTTCCCCGACCCGTAAAGTAATTTTCCTTTTGAAGACATCAATCTTGGAATGGGCAGTTGACAAGAATGGTCGTCTGAGGATTAAAGGGACATCGTCATCCTCGGGTATGTCCAAGATGATAAAGTCTATAGGGAAAATAAATTTGCCAATCCTTACTAGCACATTTTCGGCAATACCCCTTGGTTGTTCGGTTAGCCAGTTCGATGGTCAACCTAGTGTGAGATAAAATTCCTTGACCAAGGTTGGTGTAGGAAGAAAATGGCATAACGCTCACACTTGCTCCTAGGTCAACAAGGGCTTTATCAAAATAGATATTATGAATAAAACAAGGTAAAGTAAAGCTCCCTGTGTCTTTTTCTTTCGGAGGTAAGGTGTGATCATAAGCATCCAGAATCATCACATCTTGTGCCTCTCTCCAATCATCATAGCCAAAGTTTTGCAGTCATCTTAGGAAAGGGACTGTTTTAGAAAATACGCTCCTGTGCTGTGTGCCTGATATGGCGTATGGACCACCGTATCTCAAAAAAATCAGCTTTAGTAGTTGAGATCGATTTAACTTGGTCTTAAGGGTTTGTCTCCAAAGAGCTAGACAGGCTTCCAAACCCTCTTTCTTGCAAGACCTTACTCATTTGTCCGATTTGTATTTCTAAGGTTTTAATTAAAGCTCCTTGATTTCTTATTGCTGCATCAGTAGAAGCTCAGATCTCTTTGATTATGTTTAAGTTTTCTTCATGCCTTTTAGCTGATTCTGCTATAAATTTGGTCAGTGATTCTTTCAGGCTTGGTCTTTGATCAGGATACGAAGAGTTTCCCTTGTTTTGTTGGTAGAATCCTGGCCTTGATGCTCTATATTGTCCTCCAGGTTGATAGGGTGCACCAAACTGTGTATAGTAAGCTTCTTTTAAAGTTTTCCCTTCTTCCTTTTGTGGACAATCTTTCGTATAGTGTGGTCCTTTGCATAGTTTGCATCCGACCTGAGCAGCGTACACTTTCTCATTTACTTTCTTTATTTCTCGTCCTAGGTTGTTAAGTTGGGCTTGGATAGCAGCAAGCCTGTCAGAAGTTTCAGTACTTCTGGTCCTTGAAGATGTTCCGTTGTGCCATTTCTAAGAGTATTCAGCCATTTCTTGGATGGCTATTTTAGAATCAGCAGCAGTTTTGGAAGGTATGGCACCCTTTGAGTCCAGGATTTGTCGAGTTGGAACATCGAGCCCATTGTAAAACAAGATGACTTCCTGCATGTCGGTCAAATAATGTTGAGGACACTTCATCAACAACTCTTTAAAACTTTCCTATGCACGAAAAAGGCTTTCATTGGGTTCTTGCTGGAAGTTATTGATTTCCTCCATTTTCTTTGCGGTATGGGCAAGTGGACAATATTTGCTTAGAAATTTAGTTTTAAGAACTTCCCAGGTTATAAACGAGCCTGATGGCTGGTTCCTTAGCCATCTGTTTGCGGCTCCAGTGAGGGATACAAGGAAGGCTTGAAGCATGATTTGATCTTGAGTTACTTTTGGGATGTGAAATAAATCAACAATCTTTAGAACCTTCTCGATGTGCTCGTTTGCATCTTCGTGTTCTGAGCCACTGGAAATATTGTCATGAAGTTCCTTGAGAAATTTCCCCTTCAATTCAAAGTGGGTGTCTTTGTTGATCGTGGGCCTAGTAACACTTGACCCGTAATCTCCTTAGGTTTTGCTCATGTACTGCTCCATTGTTTCCGTCATTGTTTCTCTTACTTCTTCCTCTGAATGTTCCTCAATGTTAAAAATGTGATCGAACCTTGGTGAATTCGATTCTACGAGACTTGGTGTATCGAAAAGCCTCCTTCTTGAGAGAAATTTTTGTTTAAAGTTTTCAAAAGGTGAGAGTAGTTCCTTTGTAGAACTTCTTGTCATGCACTACCTGAAACAAACGATAATAAATCAGTAGGATATGTCCTGATGAGAGAGATCAAATGTAGAATCGAAACAATTAGAGTTTTGGTATGTTACTGTATCAGATGACAGATACACCATATTCAATTGATCCAAATACGCCATATAGGTCTGTTGAATATCAGTACGCCGTATAGAGTTTACAGAATACGCCGTATTCTTTGGAAGAACAAATACGTTGTTTAAATTATAAAACTCAATACGCTATCCTGAGCAGAAGGTTAGATACGTCGTATCTAACTGGTGGATACGGCATATCAGGTGATCAATCAGAACAAAATACTATTTAAAACAATTAAATACGAGAATTTAAACAAACAATTTAAACACACAATGCGAATAAATACAAACAGAATTTAAATAATTAGATTACATTAATTAATTAATGGTTAATGGTTAGAAATACTAATAAAAATAAGGTTTAATTAATTCACTCCCCGACAACGGCGCCAAAAACCTGATGTGCTGTCATGTAGGGTCAATTATTTGATTATCAAGTTTTACATTTATATTTAGCTGACAAACCTAAAACAACACTTTAACAGGTAGTGTACCCGGTCAAGATGGAGTTTCACGGTAAGTAGAGTGTCGAACACTAAGAGTAAAACATTAATCCTATATTCTATCAGTATTTTAATTAGTTCTAATTAGTCTATTTACTGGTTAAACCTATGCTATATACGTTGTCTAATGATATGGGGGGTTTTCAGCCTGACAGACTGGCACAAGTTTGGTTGTGACAAATATCAATTCAATACACAATAAGCATAAAAGAAGAAAATCAAAAGATGCCAAATGATAGAAAACTGTATTAGCCATATTAAATCCGGTTCAATGTTGGTTTGTTTGTTTTAGTGCAATGATTTACTTATCTCGAAGCGGCATATCATTCTTAAGACTTAGGCGGGACATCATCCTAAGACCTAGACACGATTAATCCTGTCATAATTAACGCATCCGCATAAAGCATCCTTTAGTTTAATTATAATCTATCTTAGGGAATCAAAGCAGTGGTGATCCTGTTAAAACCCTAGCCCAACGGGACTTTACCCACTTATTGTTTGACGGTGTTTTATATACTGGTAGTCCACTATTCGAGTCTTTACCAATTAATTAAGAACATGATTGTTGAAACATTACGGGTCACCTACCGGTCCAACTAAGCTTATAATTCAAAGACAAAGACAGAACGTTATTTGTGATCCTATTGGTCCAGTAATATAAAACACGATATAGAGAGCTATCCCGGTATCTAGATTACTTGGTCCGTATCACTAGATCCAGTTGAATGATAGGTCGCATATTCAAACACATAAACAAGTATGAGGTGATAAACATAATTAAACAATCAACGATTAATTAAGAAATCGAATTAACCAATCTAATGATTAATTAAGAAATTTAATTTTAAAACAAACCAAACATTGAACTTCATTAAGATGTCTAAAGCCCTATGGGTATTATGCCCCATAATCTTAGTAATTATACAAACTGATAATCATACATAGATAATCGAACGATTAAGAGAGTAAAATTCCGATGTGCTTCTATGGAGGCGTCGTGATCAATGCGTTGACCTGGAGGATTAATCAGTCTTCAAAATTCGTCTTTTAGTGAGTATGGTATATAGAATATGATATTGCACACTGAAAACTCATTTTTGAGTCTTCTATTTATAGTGTCTGAAAAAGACTCAATACGCCGTATCTGGCTAGGTCGAATAACGAGTATAGGGCTGGATTCCCTTAGAGTCGCGCTACATTATCATCAATCATTAGATATATCCCAATTTACTTTATTTACTGTATCTTCGAATAGTTATCTTCATGGATACAACGTATGTAAACAAAAGCAATACACCGTATTGGGAATTGGTCAAACGCGTTTTCTTATGAAGTTCAGGCGCTGATACGCCATATCTCTTTTGTTGGATATGGCGTATGTAGTCAAAAATCATTAGTTCTCTTTCAAAAGTGTCCTTTGTTTTAGATCCAAATTATGCCCTTTATATGCTTTATTCACAAAACACTCCTGAAATACTGCATTTATAAACTTTAAATGCGCAATAGCAATTAAGTACCAAATAATGCAATAATTATATAAAAGTGGGTAAAACAGATGGGATAAATGATATAATAAAGTGACGTTATTGGATGTCATCAGCGGCCCCCTTAGTGATAAGGTGACCGACATAGGAGCTAAGGGGGCCGGGCATGTAAAACGGCTCCCAACTTTGCCTATAAATAGTGGACTATTCCCCACATATTTTTCATCCCTTGCACTCATTTTCTTCCTGTTCAAAATTAGTTTATACACCTTCTACAATCCTTTGATCATTTAATATTAAGCATTTATTTCCAAGTGATTCAAGCTTAGATCTTCATCTGCAAGAGAAGAATACTTCTTATCATCAAGCTACAAAGTTGTTGCGGTTGTCGTAAGGGACTTCTATAAGAAGTTTTACAACTCCCTAGGCAGTGTACCTAATCGTTGTAGTGTAGTAAAGGCAAGACTCGGAGGTTGTTATCGTTCTCTAGGGGAATAGGTTGGAAAGGCATGATCACAGTCTAACAGAATTCTAATGGTTGAGAGAAGATTGTTTTTGTATTTTTATGTTTTATGAAAGCAGTAAATCATATGTTTGAGAGGTTGGTTTGGTTTTAGCTATTAAACTAAATAATAAAACTACGCTACTAGTGATAATAATATAATAAAAGATTATGTTCATTTAATCGT